>JAULBW010005921.1:0-17964 GCA_032358265.1 Vaucheria bursata | reverse complement strand
GCGTTTGTCGGAGATGTCGGTTTGGGAAACACCGAGAAAATACTTTATGGAATAATGAAAGATGGTGTAGATGTTAAGGATGTGGATATCGCTGGAAGGATCTTTTTTGTATGTAGGATTACAGATATAGAGTGTACTCCTATATTGTGACAGAATTGTGTGCATTAAATTGTTACAATTAAAAAAACTGGTGGGCTTCAGACACAACCTTGGCTACATGGCGGTCAAGGTAAATCTAAAATACTTTTTGAATCATGAACTTCAAAATTGAAATACATACACAGTAGATAAATAGGCAGCAAAGTAAAGAGGTAGCCATGTAAAATTTTTAAAGTATATTCTATATTCAGCACAATGTATAAAGTAAAGATATAAGTGGCTTTCTTATTTTAAATTGAAATAGAAAAATAAGTTTTATAGAACCATTGTGATTGGATGCACTTATTGTTTTTTTATCAGAAAGTTTCTTTAGATGAACATATGCTAGCTGATATCACTTTGAACTATGAAGAAGCAGTTAATTTATGCTAAACTTACTAATTCTCTATAAAACTGTATGATCCTTTACTTCTTAAAATAGAATAGCACATAGTGCATAATGGACCAAAACTTCCAAGGTGGCTTCAGTATATCATATATGTCAAGATTTTTATTAGTTACTGCTCCAATTCCCATTCCAGATGTGACTCATGACCCATTTCTGTGATCTGTACCCATCTATATTTTTTTCTATACAACTTTAAAACTCCAATTTACAACTATGCAGTCCCAACTCAACAGTTCATCTCTACAGTTCTACAATTATTTGTAATTTGAAACATTTTATTCTACATGGATACTTATTCTTGTTTACCCTAAAGTTCTACTGGTCCTTACAAAAATTTGAACAGATTATGTAATTGCATCTTTGTAACTTCATATTCTTAACTCTGTTTTGATGGTTTCTTCTTCACTCTGCTTTTTTACAGCTTCTTAGTTAGCAACACGCTCTATTGGACATAAAGACAGATTCACTTCATATTAATACATTCCATATACTTTTTCTCTCTCTTCTTATCTTATACTACCCTGTGCTATGATTGAGATTATGGTACATTGCATATCTTTAATCTTTTATTATCATACTAAGAGTATAAACGCCTTATTTTAAAAAGCTGCTACCTTTGCAATACAGTTCAAGTACTTAATCAGTTGTCACTAGTTGGAATATTCAAATTATATTTTCTCAAAAATGGTTGTATGATAAGCTATTATTCAAATAGCATGATAAAAAATGTAATGAGAAATAATGATAAAAGCTTCGTTTTAATGCTACCACTACTTTTTAAGAAACATAGTGTGCTGGTTAGAATCTTTCCAAGTGTGTAGGATGCTTTGACATTCACCATACTTTTCTCTACTTATGACACTTTTTTTAATCCTATTTATATCTTGTTTAAAATGCTTGCAATAGCTTTGAATGCTCTTTTTTTCTGGTCATCGATTATCTTCAAAGTTCTCTTTAAAATGTCAACTACATAATTTTCTGAATTTAGCCACTTTTTATTTTAAATTTCAACTTTGTAATCAGCATTGTGGTCTAAGCTCTTTAATGTATCATCTAATATGTAAATAGATGAACTGATATTGATGCTATTGGTTGAAATACTAAACTTTACATCACTATTACAACTCGAGTCTAACATTTATTTCCAACACATCACTTGCAGTAAAAAGTAGTGGAATTAAGTTTTGACGGTGTTGAAAAGATAACTGGTAAGATTGGTTTACCATATGGAAAATGTATGACTAATGTAAGATTTGATATCCTTGTACAAGGTGTCTGCATATATGAAATCTATGTAATATGAATGAAGATCGCAGATAGATTCAGTACATCAAATTTGTAGAGTATTTTGAGCATATTTTTTGCAGATTCTAGCCTTTGCCATACTTTTTTCAAAGCATCTTTGTCAAGAGGTTAGGTCTTGCATTTATTTGTCAGGAAATAATTTTACAAAATTTAGGTCATAGTCTGGTTATGGTTTAGGTAATAATCTGCTGTCAAGCACACACCAATCAAAGATGAGAAAGTAGGATCAAAGATTAGTTATTGGATAAAACTTTATCCAATGTGGAACAAACAAAAGGAAATAGTATCAACCAAGGAAAAGGTAAACAAAAGCAAGAAGGAGTCAAGCAAGTAAATATGTACTTTATTAAAGGTGTTTCTGATACTTAGTGTTGGGAACAAAATGTAATATCAACTAACTGCTTATGCTGGACATATGCAATCAACATTAACCAAACTAAAATATAATATATGTACACTCGAATCTATGGTACAAATCCTCAGGAATTGTCAATATAGAAAAAGTATGTATCAGTTATGTACGCACAACTGTAACTGGTCAGATCCTAACATCTGCATACAAGTAAATCTAGTCAAGGACATTGAAAAAGATGAAAAAATTTGTGTTTCAACCTTGATCAATGACTTTCAACTATTGTGGTTATTCTCAAATCATGTATTAAATGGTATATTGATCTTGTCTGTAGCACCCACTGTTTTCCAGATTACCAGGATACTCACAAGCTTGCTTAAACGTGCTAATTTGTTACTAAAACAAAAACTGTACATTGTGTAAACTTCATTTTGCACTATTCTAAGTAGTGTTCTATACTTTTTCCATTTACATCTGAAATCATGGAATACTCATTAAAGTGTATATTGAACATTTCATCAATTTCATTATGGAGTATAAAGTTCCAGTAAATGAATGACGTATCAACCTTCTTTCATTTTTTTTAATTATTTCTTTCACTACTTGGTTTGAATTTAGTGAATCATTTTTATTTAAACTTGGTTGATTTATATTGAGAAATTAGCACTAGCAAAGTTGAACTCAGCATGTGCCTCTTCTGGTTGATACTTTTTTGGTCAATATTCTGTATCAATCTTTTTTAGTTGCACAATTAGCATGTAATGAACAGAGTTGAACTTTAGTTTGGACAAACACTTTTAAAAGCATTAATTTCTGACATATCTTTAACAGTAAGAATCACCAATGGATATGGATATTTGGTTCAAAAGCTAATAAGCAGTAATAATTTGTATTTCTGCTGAGACACAAATGCAAGACAGAATAACAACTTGAAATAGATGTATTTGTCTCAACCTGTGTTGTGAGAAGTGATTACACTTCTATAACACATCATTATCAATTTGAGAGCTACTATATGACTAGCCACTTATTGAGAATGTGACTAACATACAACAAAGAATGTTTCAAATAGGAACATCTGCAGCTAAAATAGAAAAAAGAAATTAACTTATAAGTTAACTCCTGACAATTTCTTTTATTGTTCATTTTGATTTCTTCTGTCAAGGACACAAGTAAATATTCCAGAGTAAAGCCTGCATTATCTTTTTGTGCAACTAAAGAGGCTAACTCCCTATTTTTTTGGTTTGCTTTATATGTTGCACTTATATCTACTTGAGACTTGTGCAATCTTAAAATTGTAACTTTGAGCATAATTTAGTAGCAGTTACCCTAGGACAGGAATCTAAATTTATTTCAACAATGTCTTCTTTAAAGCCATGAAGCTGAATGCCGGCAGAATCAAGTTGGCTTACATTTCATTTCAAATTTATTTCTCCAAATTAATGCCACCATTAGTAAACGGGATTCTGGAGTAACTACTGATTCAGAGCAAAGATGCACAGAAATTTTGTGAATTTCCATTGAGATAATTGTTAACATGCTCCTTATTTTTTTCATTTTTCAAACATTGATAAATGGTTTATGATGTCAATGACTTGTTAGAATTACTGTAGCTGAAGTCACCTTGATTTGGTTACATCATAATATGATAGATTTGAGATGCAATTGGAAACCACCTCCAACCACGCAAGCTGTACCTTGTGTTAAGTAGCAATATTACGTATTATATTTATCCTTGAATCTTATGTTTTTTTATGCATCTTACCTCGCATTATTGTGTTCCTTGTACATTTTTATAAAGTGATACTTGTTTACACAGTCTTAACATGACTGTTAGAAACATGAAACACAACACAGCACAAGAAACTTTGACAGAAATGTGCGTATTTATTATACACTAATTGTGTTGATGGAAGTGAGCTAACTCTATCAACACCACAATATATATAACCCTACTGGCATCTGTGCAGCCAATTTACTTGCAATGTCATAAATGAAAACTGGCTGCAGCTACAAGAATAGAATTAATCCCTAAGGGAGTTAATTCCTAACAATGACTCAACACAGCAGTAGCAATTTTAGTAAATATGTTGACTTTTATGGCCAGTCTTTCCTGGTGTAGAAATCCCTCGATTGGTAATATATTCGTATGCTTTCCTTTGGATTTACCATGGCAATTGCTTCAATACCCAAGTGATTTTTTCAGACCTTACATTCATACATAACTGTACTTGTTTGATGAAAACTGGGGCAATGACAAATTCCACTTGACTGAATGCAAGATGAATCGTTTGCAATAGAATCATTGCTCATTAAATCCTTTGACTATGAATCCTTTGTTATACATAGCTTTTAATTCAGACTAAATCTAATATTTCCTGCTTTTGATATCGACTAAATTTTAACGTTGCAATGACGGTAGGCCATCTAATTCAGAGGATAGAACTGTCGGAAAGCTAACGATTTCTTTTTATTTTCCATGACATGCAGGAATATGGTGTTAAATGGCGATGGACGCTATTTGCATTCGTCTTTATGTTCACAAGATCATACTCATTCAATATATCAGTCGCAAAAAATAAGTTGAAGCAACGTGGAAAAGGATATAGACCTTTGGTTAATGTACTTACAAGAGTTCCAGAGAGTGTCCTGTTCGATTCTATGGATTCTTTAAATGATCATCTTTCTCTAATTGCGCAAGCCAGTTCAACCCCGAAAATGATCAGTGGGGCGGTTGGAAGTGAACGAGAAAGCCGCTATAAAGGTGCAAGAATTGGCCCTCCGCCTGATCTTCCTTCATTACTCTTGCATAATAGAATTGTGTACGTGGGGATGCCACTAGTTCCCGCGGTTACTGAATTGATTATCGCCGAGCTGCTCTATCTTAATTACGAATCTAGCACAAAGCCCATTCACATGTACTTCAATACGCCTGGAACAAGTACCGCAGATGGAAGAAGCGTTGGATTTGAGACTGAAGCGTTTGCTATCGCAGACTGTATGAAATACGTGAAGCCGCCAGTGTACACAACAGCTGTGGGTCAGGCGTTTGGGACTGCTGCAATGTTGCTCGGTCAGGGCCAAAAAGGAAATAGATCAGCTCTTCCTAATGCAAGCATTATGCTGCATCAACCGAGATCGCAGGCTAGGGGGCAGGCTAGCGACATTGCTATAAAAGCAAGAGAGGTAAGAAATTTGTTATTGATAGTTAAATAAAGATAGCTTACATAATAAAAGTAGCTAGCAGTAATTATGCTGGCAAGAAGCTGAATATTTGTAATTGAAAAAAAATTACATGTTTCAAGCTTCTTGTAAAATGCATATTTTTAGATATTAGCGCAAATACACCACCACGTCTGCAAAAGTGTACAAAAGGCACTGAGTTATTTTAAATCTATCTAACCTTTCGTAAGTCCTTTTAAAGCATGATCTGTAAATAAAAATGAATTCATTAAAAGCTGGAACTTTACCAAATATTTGCATAATACTCATCAGGCATTTGCGGAAAATAGAACGTATTTATGAATTTGTGTTTATTTAGAGAATCTTTTAATATTAAAAGTTCCGTAGATAGTACTAATGCATTACTACTTCAGTGAAAGCGTAAAGTAATGTATTTTCAAATTGCTGAACCTTTCAGATATTATTCTAAAAGTTGATCTCTCAACAAAAATGAACTCATTATTAACTGAAAAGTAACCAAGGCATAATAACATTCTTTCGATGATTGTTTCACTCGTGATTTGTTTATTGTTCTAAATTCCTTCTTTTTGTTTGATGGCTTACTCTACGCGCCCACCTTTTCCAAATGATTTATAATTGCAAGATGAAATATAATATTAAAAGGAGAATAATGTCGACCAATGAAATTAGTAACCTTTCAAATTCTACAGCATTTTTGGGGGACATGTTAGAATCTGTATATATTTATATGCCAACTAATTATATAACTTGAATATATCAAATAATCTCAATTTGATGGAATTTGATGCTACCAAAGTCGGGCTAATTTATATAGTATGGATACGGTTGTTGATAAAATTGAAAATAATTTAAATAATGCTTTATTTCCATCTTGAACAAATTTTCTTCTCATTTTTATATGAGAGCTAATGTATTAATGTATATAAAAGAACCAATATGTTTTAGCATACAAATTTTTTCATAAATTTACATAAATAATGATAAATCTCAACCGATTTAAATTGTCTATTTTTCAATTTTGAATTTAGTTATTGAGTAAGTTTGTTGTAATTGCTATGGATAATACAGATGAAGAACAGTTACGCTCTAACACGTTTTTAAATTTTTTTTGCTTAGATTAACAATGAGGTAAAAAAAATTACATGTACTAGCAGATTTTAAAAAAAGTCAAAAATGACCTTTTGAGGAATAAAGAAAGCAAAAAGATTTTTCTTTAGATAAAAAAGACGAAATTCATCTGCCCATTAACTTGGCTACCATTTTCTTTCGATTATAGAAATATGTTGTTTTATTCAATTAGATTAAAGCTTGTTTCCATATTCGATTAGAACTCCTTGCTGTTATTTTCGCATCGATAGCACTAAACCTAACGATAATACTATCAGCGACTGCTTCAAAATGGTATTAAGGCATAATATAAGCTATTAAATGTTCTGACTAAAGTCATTTAAAAACTCTAACTGTAATGTAAACATGATGGTCAAATTTTATGAATGAAAAGATGTTCGATTCGATTTATTAACATTTTAAAATCTCCTTAATTGCTGAATTTTGATTGTAAAACATACTCTTGCATTTGGGGAAGACGATAAATATTTTATAAATCATTTTTTTCCTGCAATGGGCTTTTGAATTTTGAGCAGAGCATCATGGCATTTTTTAAAACCAACAATATATTAAATTTAGCAAACCTGTTGGGACCAAAAACTTAGTTTTATGTGAAATTTGTCATATTTGAAAACCTGAAGCTGAACTCGGCCAAAGCATGCCTTTTTTGTTACTAGTAGAAATTCTTTACAAGTAAATTTGTTTTGTTATATCCGAGGTTTCTGGTATATGTAGGTGATGGCAAATCGAAGAATTTCTTGTTCTATGTTGAGTCAAGCATGTGGAAAATCATACGATGAAATTGAAAGAGACGTGAGTCGAACATTTTACATGACTCCTGAAGAAGCTGTGGCATACGGACTGATCGACAAAGTTCTGAATCTAACAAAGAAGGGAGAAGTAGTTATGCCAAAATTTCTTGATGCGATTAACCTCGCTGAAGACAACTAATATTATTTTTTTGGTTGAAAATGATAACGTCAATGGGCTTACTATATTTTTAAAGATTTATATCTGCGAAGTACCAATCCATAAATTCGGGCTAAAAATATAGCTTATGTGCCGAAATTATATTAACTTTTCAGAAATCATTCTGAAGTTTTCGAAAACTATTCTGAAGTATGATCTTTCATCTTTTGCAGTATTTGGAAGATTTATTCGGAATGGCTTCTAATGCAATTGATTTAGATATGTGATAAACCTTAGAAACAACGAATTTTCACTAGTAAAGAATGAAAAAGTCGCATTGTGCCAAATTTAGCTTTTTGATTTTGGATATAGCAAATTTTGGACATAAGGACTAATTTGGTGGTGTCCACAGGTTTGGTATATTTCAAGTCTATTGAATTTGCATCTCTAGATGGTCAAACAAGGTATTGGTACAAAGTTCGCTGAATTTGAAAAATCAATAATTCTAAAGGTACTAGCATTTTATGAAATACCATGGATAAGAAATTGATTGCCAATCTTTCATAAATTTGAAGATGGCAAATGAAATGTGCATACGGAGTTATTATGCCAATAAGGACAATATTGTAAATGCCCCGAATTTACTTGTCAGCTGTCAATTTTAATTGAAAATTATGTAGCTGATTATTATAACAAAACTCTGTGGAATCTGACCATTTTTATTTAACAAAATTATTGAAGGTTAATTATCACCAGATAATACGTCTGTGGTTGCTAACTATTACATCTCAAAGCTCATACGAAATACACGATGTACAATGGAAATGAGCATCATGTAAAAAGTATATAACTTGGAAATGCCAGTAGACCATAATTTTATACTGGTGTTGTCTCAAATATAGTGCATCGCTTGAACGAAAATAGATATGTAAAGTACCATGGGATTATTTGACTAGATTTAAATTGCAATACGTTAAGTACACATATTTGGCTAGTATCAAATTTCAGGATTAATTTCTGCTGGTTGATAATCTGAACAGTAGTTGACACAGGCATAAAAAATATATCAAGGTTGCCCTCTGTTGAAAAAAATGACAAAGGTATTGTACTTAGAGAATTTAAATAGTACCATGATAGGCTCATTGGACAAGTCAGTGAAGACATTTTGATAAAGATTAGCAGAATCATCATCACACCTCTTGCATGAATAGGTAATTGTATCCCCACATGTTACTTTGCAGCTGTTAGGAACATGAAACACAATAGAACACAAGAAACTGTGGTAGAAATATGTGTATATTCATCATGCACTAATTGTGTTGATAGAAGTGAGCTAACTTCATCAACACAACAAATTATAAAACCATACTAGAATCTGTGCAGCCAATTTACTTGGAACGTCATAAACAAACACTGGCCGCAGCTATAAAAATAGAATTAATCCCTAAGGGAATTAATTCCTAACAGCAGCAGTATGCCCAGTTTGTATAACATTCTGGTTCTGAAAATCATCAGGAAATCTAACTAGTGTAAGTTACTATGCAGACTATGTATGTACCAACCTACCAGTAAGGATGAACCTGATAGAGATGTTTAAGTAGGTAGAACCCACCAGATTAGCAAACTAAATGGCAGAAAGTAAAAAAATTAATCCAAGTAAAAAGGAAGTCAAATTACAATGCTTTGCTTATACGAGTTGAGGATACCTTTATATTCTACACTACTTTTGGCTCCCAAAAATTAGAGCTAAGTTTTAAAGAACTCGTAGGGAAAGGAAGAATTCCATAAAAAATGACAGATCATAGTTCTAGACAAGCTGTTTTTTTCTATGAGAACTAGGTTATCTATTCTACACGTAAGCTAGTAATCTAACAAGAAACAAGAAATGCTGAACAGAATGCATGCGCAATAGTATATTGCCAGTTTTTCATCATGTGTTGCCAAGAATAAATCTTGTCCATACATACAACAAATTTACTGTTTCATATAAGATGACATTATGCGCATAATATAAAAAAACACAATAGAATGCAAAGATAAAAGCAGTATAATCAATTAAATCCTGATAGTTGGGCAGTGTTAAACATGATTCTTATACATCAAAAATGTTTTTAATTGATTGGCTTGAGTGGTCTGTCTACTTAACATATTCCCAAGTACAATACAGTATGTCAATCAACAGAAAAAATTTTAAATAAAGTAGACAATATTCATGAAAAAAAATCATTAAGAATTAAACAAAAACACCTACAATAGTTGCATGTGTTTAAATGTCAGTAAGTGGTAGAAGTTCAACTGTGTTACTATGCATTTATATTTTTTAATGTGTTGTACATTTTTTTTATTGTTCTGCACTAATTTGCTGCACAATTTCATGAAAAAAAGCAAATGTTTTGCTTTCAAAAGGATTCATGTAATATTTTATAAAAAAATTTTGAATGCTCTCATCAGCAGGACAAGTTTACGTATGCTTCACTGTAGCAAATATACGAATACTGGTATTTTAATGTCTGGACTGAATAGATTGATGAGTAAGTTATGTATTGAATAACAAAAATTGTCAAATGCTCAATTACCAGCATTCTAGAGGTCAGTTTATCATAAAAACCACTGACATTCAAAACTTTGGTCAAAATTTAGAATTGAGTAAGGCAATATGTCAGTACCTTTCAGTATAGGATGTTTACATGCTTATTAGTTAAATAGCAAGGTTCAGTGTAGTTTGATTTTTGGGATATTTATGCATGCATACAATATAAAATGCCTGGGAAATAAAAAGAGCATGCAATTATAAATGTTATGAATACCTTGGTGGATGTTAGGAATTAACTCCCTTAGGGATTAATTCTGTTTCTGTAGCTGCGCCCAGTGTTCATTTATGACGTTTCAAATTGGTTACACAGATTCTAGTAGGGTTTTATAGTTTGTTGTGTTGATGAAGTCAGCTCACTTCTATCAACACAATTAGTGCATAATAAATACACATAGTTCTGTCACAGTTTCTTGTACTTTGTTGTATTTCATGTTTCTAACAGTGGAACACCAATTTGAGTTATTCAATTTGTATGTTGTTATTAACATTAACTAGTGCATTAGTTGCTTGATAATGCTCCATTATCTTTTCTAACTTCCCTCACTGTGCTATGGCTATTTGTGCATCTCCTATTGCTGCGCTCAGGTTACTGTTTTTAATTCTGTTTTGAAACTCCTTCTGCTGTGCTTCAGTTGCTTCTTTCTCTTGCCCTGCTGTGCTTGGCAAGTTTTTTGTTGCTCAAAATAATATACAAAAAAGTTTCAACTGAATTAGTCACATCATCAGGACCTTCAAGACTGTAGGCTTCAAGTTTCGGACTACTTTTGTCGATTTAAATGGAGCACCGCATTAGACTCGTTTTATGTAAGATTGAACTGCACATCGATTTGTTCAATCAGCATATCAGCAGAAAATTTTGAGGTTTTTTGAAATTGTCACAAAGTTGCATATTTGCACCACCTTATTTAGTTTCAATTTGATACCGCTTAGAGTAACATTGCTAGTGTACATTACTAGATGGACGAGTACATGCATTTCTTAATTGACTTAGGGAAATGAATTTTCCTGTACCTCTGGAGGATTTTATTTTATGATACCATATGTCTTTCTAGCCATCAAACCGTAAGTATTCAACAAAACTTAGTACCCAATAATAGGTCAATAGTTAAATCAACCTCACGGCGACTAAATGAGACCATAAACATTTCACCACAGTTAAACGTGTGTCACACCAGCTTGTTCAGAAGTGAGCAGCTTAAATTGTCTCAGATCAACCAAAAAAGACTTGATGCTTTCCAGCGTACAGTCAAATGTACATTACACTACCGATTTC
Source organism: Vaucheria bursata (assembly GCA_032358265.1). Classification (NCBI taxonomy): domain Eukaryota; class Xanthophyceae; order Vaucheriales; family Vaucheriaceae; genus Vaucheria; species Vaucheria bursata. Next base: position 6,674 of record JAULBW010005921.1, on the reverse strand, counting down.
TGACCATCAAAACAATAAACCATTGTACAAAAGAAACTACAATGAATTAGTAGCTACAATGTTTCAGATAGTTGACTTAATAATGCTGTGCATTTCACTAAATTTGAATCAATTTTGCTATATGCTTTGTCATGAAAAGAAACTACCATACAATATTTTTACATATATTTCGACCCATGTTATTTCTCAAAGGCTCCCCCATGCGAGATTCTGTCTCTGCTCCCTGTCATATCTTTTAACTTGTCGACTGTATTTTTCAACGTATCATACCATTGCATCCATTTGTCCATCGATGTCGAAAGGTCAGGTTCAACCATTACTAACGAATCACCATCATCTTCAACAACAATAGTAAAGCCGCTAGCAATCAGAACCTAACTAGCAATTCCATTTTTTAGTTCATTTCAGTTTAGACGATATTTCTTTAAAAAATTTCTACATTCAAATATAACTTTTAATCAATGCAGTAAAAAGAGCTATTTAAATCATGTGTAATCTGTCAACTATTTCTTAAGAAAGGTGAAAAATGGGCAATAATAACTAATGGAACACTTTTCTCGACTATTCATAATTACTTATTATTATTTATTGATGAAAGCCATCCACTGTGAAACGTGATGATACGACACACCATAACCTTGTTCGATAAGGCACTAATAATTGTCCATAAGCTGGTTAATTTTAATTTTGTTGAATGTTTTGAGGATAATAATAAGAATTTATCGAATTGATAATAATATACTTTGGTGACTTTTCAGCTCATGATGAGTTCATTTTCGCTAAATAGGTCAAATATTAGAATAATTTTAGTTAAAAATTTACAATAAATTAGTGGCTTATTTTACGTTTACATCATTTTTTTTCCGTTGTTCTCGTGGTAAAACTTAAACAATACCACTGGTGGCACGTTTCAAAACTAAAAAAATATAGAGGTATTGAGCTGATATAAATATACTAGGTAATACAGAAAATCAGCTAGCTATACCATCTGTACCCTTCACAATGTGCGAATTTTGAGCGGTTCTATTAAAATTCACGGGTGGGAACTTCATTAATTTTGATTGTAATGCGTATAGCAAACTTCGGATATAGCAAACCTGTCGAAACCACCGAATCAATTCATTCTATCCGAAATTCGTTACAACAGAAAGATGAACTTGGCACAATATTACAATTTATTCATTTACTATAAATGAAAATTTCCAAAATCCAATTCACTCTATAAAAATTTTCCATAGCACCAAGAGTTTTATATAAAAATAGCAAGTTAGCTTTACAACTGTATATTAAACGGTGAATCATCAAATTACCAATAAATTCTTTATTTTCGACTCACAGTTCTGCTTCTACAGTTCAAAATTTGTTTAGAGGATGGTCAACTATTATATCCGACATTCATTACAAAATTTAAAAAATGTGTTGAAAAACAAAAGTACCTGCATAGCTCCAGCAAACTGACCCAGATCCTCTTTGAACAGTTCATTTTCACACCGTATCCGTCTAAATCGCAAGTCCTCAGGGTTTAAACGTACATTCTCTAGTACCTATGAACAAATAATTAAAGTTGTTAATCAATGAAAATTAGTAAAGGTAGATTACTAGTCATTTATAATATGATATTAGTTCATATTAATAATGACTAGTTGACTATAAATATAAAATATAGCAGCGTCTATTGAAGTACAGCAATAGAAATTGTTCTTGGACTTTTGAAGCAATCTTACGTTCAAGTAGAATTTTTGTTTTTCACAATTAATATTTCTATCTCTCTTATCTATATGCTTTCTATATTTGAGATTCATCACGTCAGAAACTTTCAAAATTACCAAATGACATTAAAATTACTGTAACAACGATACTACCATATTCTTCCGTACGTAACATGTAGAGGGATGTTTTCAAATCAGAGCCTTAGACTTTTCAAAACCAGATATAGAGTATGAAAGATCATAATTTGTTGGCAACTAAATACTCCGAAGATCATATTCTATAAATGTATATGATAATTATAAATCAATGGAACATGGTGACTATCACTTTCTAAAATTATATAGCAATAATGATACAAATGCTAAACCACTAATACTTAGAACGAATAAAAAACGACAAATTTTCTGAAACGATTGAATGTATGATATCATTAACAGTATTAGCTATATATATTTCATGTCAATAGTACTCTTGTCTTCCCTCGAATATTACACCATGTTGTTGTAGTCGAAACTCAAAGTTTCGGAAATGCTGGAAATATTCGAATAGGGTAGCATTCATATAGAGCAACACTTCAAATATAGCAACACATTTTATATCCGAACAGTTATCATATTATCACCATTGGAATATCGATTCATATCAGGTCTCATTACAGTGATGCAGACAAGTAGAGTATACAATCTAGTGTACTAGCTAGTTACTATTTGTAAATGGAGTTTAAAAAGTTTCTAGAAAAAACTCGATTTGTGCACTTCAATCTTTCATATCGAAGTATTTTCTTCGTTTATTGCTGGCATTTCAACAAATCGTAATAAAAATTTCCGTCTCAGAAGCAATCACAATAAATTAGATTATTTTGCATAAATCGAATATGATTCAAAGATATTGCATGATTGCAATTACGAAGATATTAGCTTGTAATCCAATGAAGCAAAGATTTTATCTCTATTTACTAAAATTATTACTCGAAAAACATGGAATATTTTTCCAATTTCAACAAATTTTCTACAAATCAATCACCACCATCTGAATTTTGGTACCTGCACTTACCCACATGATTCAGGTCTCGAATCGTGAAAATACCCGAATACAATCGACTTAAGACAACTATATAATATACATTGATATTCCATAATATGTGGTCTGCTAAATGATATATTCTATAATATAATAGCTTTACCACTCCACCGACTTCGATTGCTGGCATATATCGATATCTCTAATGTGTTCTATTCGATCAACTGATAATTATTGATGTAACCAAAGAAATCAGTTTCTGGAATAGTTAAATATACCTGTAGTAATGAAGAAAACACCGTCAGCTTCTTTGTCGGATTATTTTGTAATTGCTCTCCAATGCTTTTAAGACCCGAGTCTACTCCAGCAGAACCCGTTGGAATGCTGGCTAACAGTTCTTGTACGGCTCTTTCCCTCGAAATTCGTACATCAGCGATCTAAAATTAAAATTAGTTTTACATCTGGTAAATATGAGATGTTCCATTATAAACTGGTCTTCTCAGCAAAAATATACATTTTAGATCATACATCCATAAAAGAAGCTTGCTGCACTAATATATCCCATGCGGTAATAGACGAATTTGAGCAGTTCTAGCCTTTATATGCTGTGTTTGAATAGTGCTACACTCGAATATAATCCCCAATAAACTTTTGAAAACTGAAAAAATTCAATGCAATTTCAATATTCATACAAAATTGAACAAAACTAAGCAAATACAGCTAATCAGATCCATAAAAAATTGGACAATTTTACCCTTACGTACAAGAAACTGAACTAACAGTTTAAGCAAAAGATGGAAAATATGGATATTCATAGGATAGCTTTAGGGCAGATACTCGTAAATATCTGTTTCAATATACAAAATTCAAATTTGCAAAGAACATTTTTTTGCTGTAAAACAGAAATTTTGCTCAAGATATTTATGCTTAATCAAATTAAAAGTCAAGTTCAAAGTTGACGCATGTTTGAATTCAAAAAAGTTCATTAAAATCCTGTACCATCTCAATTATAACACATTGTGCTATATCTAAGTTTTTCATAACTTTGAAAAGTGTAAAATAGAACATGAAGTTGCTATATTTGGAGTAAAACTATTTAAAATGTACCTTTTTTTCAGCAGCTCTTTTTTGCTCTCTGATAGCATTTGCTTCTTTTGATAATCGCAACTGCTCATTTTCGGCCAATCCTGCTCGATAAATTGCTTCTCTCTCCTCCATTCGTGTTTGTTCAAAATCGGCTAATCGCTGATATTCGGTTATGCTTTCAGTTAATTGATTCTCTATATTGCTCATTATCTCTTTCGATACATTTTCCTGCGATTCAGCTCTTCTTAATTGCTCAATCTTGGCTTCAATAGTAGGAATCTGCTTCACAATTGCATTATACTTGTCTTGTAATCGAATTATCTGAGACATGGTAAAAGAATCGTTAATTCCAGATAATATCAGGATATCATTAAAAAACTATTGATGGAATTCATTTTTTTTGTTAATGAGGTACTAGAACTTTTCACTGAACTAATTCTTTTGAACATTATTTTCATATAAAATTTATAATGCATTATTATCTTAATTTACTCTCAAATTGCATCGTATATCTATTTTTACTACGCATATTGCTGGCTGTAGAAAGCAATTGTTCACTACAGTACTTAAAATTCCTGAATAAATTATGAAATTTTTCTATCGTTACAATTAAATAAAATGCTGTAAAGTAATGCAGCAAAAGGTCAGCACAATTTAAAATTTAAGGCTAATCAAATTACATCCGCCATAGCTCCTCATCATTTCCAAATACTTTGTAATCGGTACTGTAAAGGATCGTGTACCATTGACATAGCGGTTTGATACTTCATGCATTAATATTATTGAAGTGCAAACTGAATAGATTCTTCAGATAAAATGATAATCCAAGGTTTTCAAATGATGAAGTTTTACAGTTTATTTAAAAATGAAAATTAGTTGACGAATGACATTAATTGTAGCAATCAATTTGAATTTTAACTTTCAAGCCATATAGCATTTCCATTCAAGAGTAAAATGTGTTGAATAATTCAGATAGCGATAGCTGATTGTGACAACGGAGAATTAATTTAACACAAAACTAACTTTTTTGACTGAAAACATACTGATGTGTTGGGAAATATGGAGTGCTAATGTAGAAAGGAATGTTGGATTATTTATATCTTTCTTGAATTTTTGGAACTTATTATGAAAATGATCTTTCAACAAAAATCAACTCATAATGAGATGAAAAGTAAAAATCTAATGATTTTGCCCTTTCGTAGTCCTTTAGGATGCCCTCTATCAGTAGTGACCGATGATTCCTTTTGTATTTTAATAAGATGCTAACCTGCCAAGCATATTTCTCTACGTCTCTTTTTATATTTTTACCTAACAAGCTTCAGATTAATATTTTGTTTCATGTTAAAAAACGGCAATTCATTAAAAATTAATTCCATACGAAAAATCAAATCTGAAACTAATAGAAAAATACTCATTTCTTTTCAATTACTAATGATTCATGTTCTGATATTCCTATGTACTCCGATTTGATTCTGGTTCGATATCATGGTTTGCTAAATTAATAGTTAAAATAGGTTGAAACACATCGATCGATATAGACATAAAGATTAAACAATCACCTTCGAACGCATGGTTTCGCCATATCTCCGCTGCCCCGTAGCAGGATCTCGTTCCTCAAGGCGTTTAGAAAATTTATCAACTTTTTTGGCAATGTCTCCTAAAACATTTAGTCGCAGGTTCTCAAGAATCAACAGTTTCTCAAAATCATTCCCATCACTGTCTACTAACAGGAGAACATTTTCTCCAATCTCGTCTAGGTCGTATAACAGTTTTGTCAGCTCAGTCATTAGAAGATGATATTTTAGAGTAATTTTATCTTTTGACGTTGGAAGATTTATATAAAAAAACGGATAAAAGACAGTTCTATACGAGTCAAACCCGAGTCTGTAAAAAATTTATATAGCTCAACTTCTTCAATTTGATTTGTATACCAGCTAAAATTCTGCGAAGCTCGCAGTTTATGAAGGTGATAGTCCCAAAACAGGTTTAAAGCCACTTTGAACAGTATATCCAGTTTCAAACATCTACAATAAGTATAAATGCAGAACAGAATTTCATTACAATTAGAGATGAAATAGAAAAAGAAAATGATCAAATAGTAATCTGCTTAAAACATAAGGATTCATCAAAACTTATTTTCAGGTATAGTAAACGGGAATCTTAAAGAGGTACATTGGTTACTTTATTGAAAGATGCATAAAGTTCAATTCTAGAAGAGCTTGATGAACAAGAAAAGTTTTTTCTGCACCTCATTATATTGCTACTTTAGATTCCCTTCTCCCACGTAAAAGATTAGCAGGAGTCAAATATATTGCTAATATACTATCAATATAAAGTTTTGATTGGCAATATTTAGTATCATTCTGATAACTTTAGTCAAAAGTATAGCTCAATCTTTGACAAATGAGAATTAATAGATAAAGATTTATCATATGAGTAAATATTATTAAGTGATTTGATATATTCTTCAGAAGTTAGGTAGATATCATGTATGTCTAGCAGTGTACAAAATTTTATTCATTCTTATAGTGTGAATACTTTGTGCAATTGTTGTATTTGTTTGGACAGTATGTTAATCTCATTGCATTTATGATTTTTACATTCAAGACTTTCTTCTGACAAGGTATTTGAGTCTTACTCGTAAATATTGGTAATGAAAGCATTTTTTGGGGACTACAAAAGCTCATAAAATAGACTCATTTAGTGGTATATGTTAGGAACTAATTTGTTTACAAATTAGTTCTTAAGGGAATTACTCTCTTAAGAGTTATTCCATTTTAACTGCATCATTTTGTGACTCTCCAGATGGATTGGCGTCGAGACCATGTTTGTTGTGTTGCTGAGTGTGTTTCTTATTC
>JAULBW010005910.1:0-18017 GCA_032358265.1 Vaucheria bursata | reverse complement strand
TTCTATTGCTGTAATCCATCTTCCTTGTTCCAATCTTGTTTCTTGACCCTTTTCCCTTTCTTAACAAGTCTTGACAGTATTGCTTAGAGCAAGAGAAAATGAAGGCTAAATTGAAATTGGTAGTTTTCATCTTTACAAGTGAGGCCAGCTTGGCCAGAGAGCTAACTGCAGAGATATTAATGGAAATGTTGGCAGAAATATTGGCACAAATCAGTTATTTAGAAATTCTGTGGAAAAGTATCTAAAAAGATATTGAAAATAACTTTTTGCATAATTAAGATATATACAAAGTAATTCCTATGTGTATGCTTTGACATCTGTTGTGTTAAAGTCAGCTCCTGCTAATATTTACAAATCTATTTCTACTAGGACCAGACAGAATGCAGCATTAAAGCTAGAAAAACTTTATTTGAGTTCAACTAATGCTATTGGGCCAGTCTCTGTGGTACTTAGAAAAGTTAAAATTTCAGAAATATATTGGTATTAAATTGCAATAAGAAATCAGATTCAGAAAACCAAAGGCATGATTAAAGACAAATGCTGGAACTTCTTCTCAGACTTAGCAAATTAGTGTACAACTTTTAACTATAACAAGAAGAATGAGACCAGATAAAGTATATATAAATTATTGCTATGTATCAATCAGTACAGGCAAGAACTCCAGAAGCTTAACCTGCGTGATCCAAAGTGAAACTTTGGATCACTTATGGTATAGCAAATAGAGTTGGTACTAGACTATAATCAACTTTTGACAATTATCAAGTGGAAATGGCTTTAGTTATGAATAGACACAGCAATACTAATAATAGATTACATTAAAAATGAAAGAGCATCATCAAAAATTCAGTAACTCCTGCTGAATTTGCTGGTAGGCAATAGAACACATCATAGGCTGAAGTAATTAGGGAGCAAAAAATATCATTACAAAATGTTGTACTTCAGGAGACAGTTGCTATAAATAAAGTACAAAACATTTGTTGTAGAATAGAATTTGAAATGCAAACTAAAAAAGAAACTTTAGCAAGAAAATCTTAATACAGGCAACTTAAAATAATAGCTGTGTAAGCAGTATTTTGTGTCACTTTTTTATTTTTATCAAGTAAGGTAAGTTTTTGTTCTTTTTGGTTTATCAAGAAAAAGTTGCTCTTTTTTGCACCATGAAGGAGCTGTTGCATATTGTCAGGAATTTGTTATCAAAACGTGCTAAGGGAAACAAAGTTGAGCCAACAAGACAAGATTACAGCCAAAACAAGGACAAAATTCTAAATCACCAAGATGAATTACAGCAGAAAACGGAAAGTTAACAGGAAACACATATTATGATGATGTTGTTTCTACCACTAAAGCGGAAACAACATAATACAAAATAAACTACACAAATGAAGTCAAATTATGCGAGCATCTGGACTACTACTGTTACTACTATCAATGGAGTACTAATTATGAATATTTACAATAAAACACACAACATACAAAAAGAAATTAGTCCCAGTATTGAAAGAGTTTAGAATTGTTGCTTGATTTAAACCCGTATATCTGCTTAAGTCCTAACACATATTCAGTAATATGTTAAATAATATTTTTCAGACTAAACTTTGAACCAACAAAAATTTGTATCAAACCTTTAAGCAAACAAAAAGCTTTTTTAGACAAAACTAAACAAAACTTCTATTAATATATTATAGTCAGGCTAATTCAGTTAGAGTGCAGTTGGCATTCTGACCAGTTAGTACTGCTCGCATTGACAGTGAATTTCACTGCAGGCCAATGGTTATGAACTCAATTAGATATTTTGTTTGCTGAAATACTATAATAACAGTGTACAATCAAATTCATTTGTTTTGTTGACAGTGTGTTCCGCAGTGTTAGGTACATGAAATGATTAAAGCTTTGATGTAATCTGCAAACTGTTTCATGGCTGGTGGACTAAATAATAATTGGCAATTCAAAATATATGCTAATGTTCATCATTATCGTAGTCTCACTGTGACTGTATAAGGTCTAAAGAATGTTCAGTATGTGCCAGATATTGTTGATAACTTGATGAAATTGAAAAACTGACATTGCTACTATCTGCTGAGCAGCATATAAAACTGACATCAAAAATGAAAAATGATTTTTTTTAGCTTTACAGTATCCAATAATACTTTTAAATTGAATTCTGAAAAACCGAAAAATTAAGTCGACTAGGATTCTCGGGTGGCCTTGTAAAAATTTTAAAAAAATCGGACTAAATTATGTTGCACCTATAATGCAGAACGTACCGAAACTTAACACAGTAATGAACAGCTGAAGGTATTCCATGCTGCATTGTTCATGACAGAGGATATTTTGTCGTTAATCCAGTATTTATCCACGATTGAATGACCTGGGAGTCAATCTATATAAATAATGAGCAATAGTATCCATGAAACCGTATTTAGAAGCATGAATGATGGTGATTTCGTCGCAGTGCGTCATATTCATGAAAGCTGTTTACCAGTTAGATACACGACGGTGAGATTAAATGGAAAATTTTATAGCGGAATTCTTTTGGTGATGAGATTGTCAATCTTATAAGTGCCCAGGTTTTCTATAAGAATTTAGTTCGTCACGTTGTAAAACGTAAGGACGATGGTCCTGAAGAGGCCATATACACAGAAGTTGCGGTACTACCCTCTGTTGTTAATTGTTCGAACTCGCTCTTGAAGAGGTACGATGCACCAATTTGCGATTCATACTTTATTACCTCTTAAGGCAATAATAATTTGTTCTAGAGTATCTTAAATCCCTTTAATATACTACGACAACTTTTCCTCGTTCAATAGTGTAATTGCTGGCTTAAAAGTGCATCCAAGATTATTTTTTATGCTTCGGCATGCCAGCCAAATAAAAATGATGAATTCGTTTCATTTTCTGGATAAAATATAATGATAGGATTTAAATATTCAATATTTCGTGTTTTAAACTTTTAATAATTTACGATTTTAGTGCTTGTCGATTTTTCAAACTTAGTTTTGCCTAAAGTGATAGTCTTACATATGCCATATAACATTTATTTTCTATTGATTAGCGACGATGGTATGGTTGCTGGATTAATAACAGCACAGATGGCAACGCCACTTACAAAATCATCAGCTTCAAGATTAATTTCATTTGCTGAGCCTAACAAGCATGATATGGTATCCTACATTCTCACACTTGCTATAATGCAAGATTACAGGAAAGCGGTAAGGATTTTTATATTATTTAATTTGGCTCCCAAGAAATTAGAGATTTTTCAAATATTTTACGTAGTGTTTAGTGATTGACGGAAATGAAGTTATTGTCTATACAATTGTGCAATTTTTTAAATGCATGTATTTGAGGGCATCCACATTTTTATTCGGTTCCTGCAATATAAATTTTATTTACAGTTTATGTTTTGATTTAAATGTGCGAGCATGGGAATATGTAGTTCAAGAGTATGAAAAAAAGTAGTTAACATTTCAAATCAGGTCCTGTTGATCTTCTTAATCTGTTTTGATAAGTGGTTCTCATCGAATGTTTTGATGTGGCCTTATTGATAGTTTTATTTAATTTTATGACCCGATAGTGTCTGGTACGTTGCTCTTGTTAAAAGCCCTAATCTCATTACATTTTGTGGGCCACAAATTTTTTCATAATCTCATGAATGTGATTTTCCTCAGCTTAAATTTCAAGTGATATTTTGCAGTTATGACATACTTAGCCAATTGTAATATATCGGCTCCTTAATATTATTATTATTATTATATTTTTCGTTTTCATTCATTATTTTCTATATATCCTTTTTTGATAAGGGAATCGGAAGTGCTTTACTTAATAGATGCGTATTACAAGCACGTGCTGAGCCAAGATGTGGCGCAATATATCTACATGTCATTACTTATAATACAGCTGCAATTTTATTCTATGAACGAGCTGGGTTCATTAGGATAAATGAACTTGAAGAATATTATCTCATTGATGGGAAATTGCATAATTGCTATTTATATGCATTATTCCTAAACGGCGCTGGACCAATTCAAACATCTATCGTTGTTACTCAGATCCAGGGAAATGTTAGTAATCCTTTTTTTACTGTTCGAAGTCTCGTCACATTAGTTTCAGGAAAAATCAGTAGTTTTTTCAGATGCTTCAGAGTTTGGTTAAGTTCAGGATATGGAGAGAATGTAAAATGCTCATATAATGCACCATTTCCTTGTCGAAAGGATGGTTTAGAAGCTGTTTGACGATCTAACTTTAGTCTTATATAATAATGCAAAAGTATTGAAAAAACATCTTGTGTTTAATCTTTCTCGTGTTAAATATTTGTCAGATATGAATATTACATTAAATAGGATTGAAAAATTGAAAGCAATGTCAATTTTAGAGAACTTTCGTGGCAGTTATTCTATATTGAGTGCATTTATTATTTTGCTGTAATGTAGAACTTGCCAACACGTGCAATCAATCAAAAGTTGAAAAAGAGCTAAAGCAAGGAAAAAAGTTTTCCATTAAATATAATTTAATCCATTTATTCCTTAATACATTATTAAAAAACTTGCCCCACTAAGAAATGTTTCGCTCTCAGTTAAACATATGTGCATATGCACAAACGGAATTTAATCTTATTTCCATTATAATATGGACTAGGCATCTGTTACTGGCTCCCTCAGCGTATAAATTACATATTTTTGAAAAGATGAAACTCTGCTAGGTACATCTCATCATGAACTGCAGATTAATACCAAAAACAGCATTTACTTCATATTCAATTCTCAAATTGAAAACAAAATGTTAATATTTTTAAATTGCAATGCTAGGAAGTTATTCGCTCTCCTGATATTAATCCAATCTAACTTCCATGTAAAAATTTGAAAAGAACAACAGTGCATGACATAACTGCTTGAAAAACACATATCCGCTATTAATCAGCTTTTCTTTTGATTGGCAGAAATATTCCCAAAATCTCTTAGTACATCCACATGTTGTGGTTTCAGCAAAATATCATTTGGCACTGTTAGTTGCTTATCTTCTAATAAAATTTCTGAATGTCTATGAAACTTGTGAATTTTTTCTGAAATTTCTTTCTCCAAACGTTCCGCACTACAGTTCAATTTTGTGGATGCAATACTTAGCCATTCTTGATTCTTCAAATCTTTTTCAAGCTCATCAAAGCGTACCTAGATTAGACCAAAAACTAAAAATGAATTCATAATTTAAATATTATATTTAGAAGAACTACTGCAGCAACTTCCAAGTAGCGCATTTCAAAAATGTAGCTAATTGGATCGCTTTGTTTGATTTGACCATGGAAAAAATTACTACTACATTATTTTTGAAATATACTTCCATATTTTATAGCTAATTGGCAATATATTACCTATTATTGAGAAAATATCAGCTTGTAATACATTGCATCGTAGCCTTATATTTTTAAGATCGAGTGATCACTAAAAAGAAATGCGACTAAAAAGAAATGCGACTTAAACAAGTTCTGAACTAATTAGTCATATTCACCTTTTCATTATCTAGCTCATCTTTCAATGTATTATAAGCATTTCTCATATCCATGACCTATAAATATGGTAAAAAAATTAGTGCAAATATTTACTAGTAGGTGTGGTAAATAAAAAAATTCAAACCTTTAGTGACATCCCAATGAGACAGAAAGATATCAAAATGTTTAGAGTTCCCTGACGCCTTCTCATCTTTTCAGAATGTTTGATTTTCCTAATTTCATTTTGAAGAGAAACCTTAGCCTCTGAGCTGAAGTTACGGACTGAGACTACGGACGAAAATGGAAAAGAAATGAAATTGGGCGCAGTGTACAGCGGTGTCGATTTCTACTTACGCGGCACCATCTTCACCTTGTATAATCGAAACATCGAGTTTGAGCCGACTCACTGTTAAGCCAATTTGATTAATCAATTTAGTTAAATTTCGGTCTGCGCCTACTATACAAGCTGTACTATAGGCGCAAATGCATAAATGGCTAAAGAAACAGTACATGGTGAGAATGTCCCAAAGTAACAATTCTCTGATTCTAGCGATAACATTCAAAGTTTAGTATTAGAACTAATTTGTGTAATGGGCACAAATTACTGCCGTTTAAATTCTTCCACACAAAAGCACTAATTAATGAATGACTGAAACTCATGTTGGGCTATGATAATGTGTAAGTGATCCTTAGATGATAGTTTAAAACAATGGCAAGGTGAGGCAACATCATGCATACTTTGAAAGGAAAATGAAGATTTGAAATAAGTCATGCCAAATTTCTGGATGCATGTAATTCAGAATTGGAGAAGAAAATTGTTAAATTGATTTAGGGAAGTGGTATTTAAGAGAGGAAAATCAAGGTAAAATGATGAATCAATTTCTATCAGCATGAATCTCATAGAAGTCAAAGAATCAAATCGATAAAAAATGTCACCACTATTGTTTCTCTATACGAATATATTTTTAACATTGTACTACTTTTTGTGCTGCCTCAAAATAATTTTAAATTTTTTTAGAAGTGTTAATAACATTGAATAGAGACTAAAATAACAGGATTATAATTATTGTACATGACACCAAATACGGAAATCAGTGCGGTTACCATAGTTAGTGTGGATAAATTTTGGATGAAGAGACAAATTTATGAACGTGGAAATAAAAACAAGAAAGATCACATGTTGATGTAATTCAGGCATGTATACTGTTGACTTATAACTTGGCATCAGTGTAGAAATATAGATTTGACATTAAATCGATGTATTAGCATAAAATCTAATAATGAAGAATCCACAGTGCACAGATAAGTTATGCACGAATTTGTGTAGATCACACTAATAATGAATCTATATTTGCTTTAATTTCAGGTAAGTGCTGAACACAAATAAATAAATAGTTTTGGTTAATGAAAACCAAACATAAAATACTTTTTAAAAATGATAATATATAATTTTAACCAGTGTGCGAAATTTAAGACAAAAATCTTAGAATATCTACAAAAAAAGATAAAAAACTTTGATGTTCTAGAATTTAAAATTTTTGAATTAAAATAAAAAACAACACATACAAATACCAGCAATAAAATATAACGTACATAGCAAAGAAGCAAGAGTATAAAATATGTATTTATATTAGGTGAGCAAAGAACGATTGATAAGCGGTATAGGGAAGGGACTTCTTCAAATAGCCATAGCGTGTGCTGCTGCTCTGGTAATACTTATGCAGATTAGCATAGTATTACCTAGACCGAGAGAAGTGAAGAGATTTTCAAAGTTTTGCTAGATGTAAAGATAGAGCCCACTCGGCCAGATTGCCAATTAGCAGAGATATCGATATTGGAATATTGCATAGAAATTTTGTGGAGAGATCTTTTCGTATAATAAGACGTGAAGTGTACTCCTTTATATTTTGATAATATTAACTACAAAATTATTAATCTACATGTATGAAAGATACCTGCAACTCGATTTTGGGTTACTTTCCCTGCATTTTTCTACAAAATCTACATATATATTATGCAGACGAAGATAATTTTCATCATAGTTTCAATATTTTCTCGACAGCTTTGTAGTGCTCCGATGCATAGGGAGAAAGTAGCTGTATAGATGCCAGTTTTTGGCTAGCAGCTTTCAAATCTGTATATGATGCTGCTTGTATGCCTGTATCTTGATGCCCAAACATAAATTGAATTGTTAAAGTCTCAACTAGCTTCTGCATATGCATCCCGTATAGCTCTTCTGAAATGAGAAAGCAATACTTACTAGGAAAAGCATGATATTCTATTAAATGTATAATGAGCAAACAAAGTTAAAAAAAAGCTCCTGCAATTCAAACAATTTTGTTCCTACAACTGTAAAGACATCAATAGTAAATGTAAACATATTTAATTTCTACAAGCAATGAGAACTTTAATGTATCAGAATAGTAAACGTAACGCACTGTCTAAATTATACATTTCTAATGAAATAAAATTGAGTTAATGAAAATGTTTTAAAAGCACACCTTCCGATGCTGTTATCTGCATATAATTTGTCAATAGTATCGGAAGTACTTGTGCAATATCTGAACTATCTAGCCTTTGTAATTGCTTTGTTCCGTATCTCTCAAAAACCTAATCATAATTAACAATTGAGTAAAAATCACTCATAGTTAAACCATGCTAATAAAATATGAAAAATAATGTTTGTTACCAGATTCAATGCAGTTTTTCTAATTTTTAGTGCTGGATCAACACAACGGCCAATAAGCATGTAGAGAACAGTAGTATTCATAGGACAACATTCCATTACCATATTCATTGCAGTAAGCCGAACACTTTCCGAAAAATCTCTGTATACATTAGAATTTCAAAGTGTAAAAATTTCAAAAAGTTACTGCAAATCACGGTTGCAGCTTAAGAATATTTAAAGGCGAAAATGAGTACATCAACTCTTGTGTCTAGGAAATTCTATTAAACAAAAAGGCTAAATGAACTCAAGCTATATTTTGGAATTAATCAAAGTATTATGTGCACAAATATTAACTTTATCCTATTCCAAAAGTCACACATAACTTATTTAAATAATGAAAATGAGGTGTTATAAGATTTTATTTACCTACAAACTACATCACTGAGCAATCCAAATAAATGCTGTGTGGGAATAATATATGGTGCTCCTTGTTGAAATAAAGTAAGTCCATCAAGGGCAGCTAAACGCAATGCAGCCTACACCATTAAATAACATTGAACGATACCAGAATTGAAGGGAAATATAAAGTTACTATGCATTTGAGTTTATTAAGCAATAACACAAGAAACTAGAGAAAAAGTAAATGTTTTTATGAAATGATAAAATTTACGACTTTATCAAAATACAAAGAAACACTTTACCAAATAAATATATTTTTTTTGTATGAATCAATCCACTACAGCTATAGTTGTTATCGGTTTAATGAAACATAAAGTAGAATATGGTGCACCTCTTTGTCCATCATATTTTATGGAAATAAGAAAGTAGAAGTAATTTTAGCAAAACATCGGAATAGTCCTATTGGGACTGTTAAGTTAAAACTTAAGAATCAATATTAGTTTTTCGAAAATAATCATTAAAAGGTAAGAATTACTAATCCTTAATTATTAAGAATTGAAATATTTTGGATCATTTATCTTTTTATAAAAATCCATCGTTTTTACTTTAAACGCATGACAGGACTTCAATTATTGCTATATAATTCTATATGCAAGTACCATAATATATAATAGCTAGTTTTTAAGTAGAATAGTTTCATATAGTACGTTAACGTCTTCAGTTCAGTTGGTAGCGCTTGGTCTCCAAAATCTAAAGCACAATCTAACATAATATTTGCACATTATGTTAATAAATATCTGAAATTACCTTACTTTCGCCTGCAAGGAAAATGCGATGAAGAAGCTGCAATGCCGGCTGTATGAAATTTACACAGATAAATTATATTTCTAATTTCTCAAAAACAGTACTGCATAGCTCAATTTTCTAAATATGCAAGCTTTAGAAACAGAATACTGACATTGAATTCATATAAATAATGAGTTTCACCTCCGGATCAAGAAGCTGCAATAAAGATGCAGTGAGAGTGCGCCGCATGTCTTTGACTTTCGATACAGTCCCATTTAATCCTTCATACGTTCCATTTTGAGTCAAATCTACCAGTGTGGCAACAGATGACTTGATCATATCTCCAACCTGAAATTTTCAATTATCACAATCTAAGATTCTATTACTATGCGGATTCAAATAATGCTTTTCCATGAAAAAAAAACAGTTCATTTTGCTAAGGACATAATATATTTACTTTGCATGATATTTTAAAGTCTTTGTTAAAATGACTATCTATAGAATTGGTATGTACGCACAAAATAAGTTTGTTATACTCTTGCCTAATATATAACATTGAAGTACCTGGAAATAAGGGATGTCACGAGTTCGCTGTGTAAGACCTTTAATAAATGTCCTTATTCGAGGAGGAAGCAAGCCCGCTTGGCAATTGATGCTCTGCAGGCATATTAATTGTAAGCTTAAGGAGTTCATTTCATCATGAAAAATTTACAATACACTCTCCTGCGATGGGAGCTCCATCATAATATAAGGCAGCAATGATTGCAATGCTTGTGAACAAGTAGTAGAATCTGCACGCATGATATTTCCTATAACAGTTATTGCTTCATCCTCAAGCGCTTCCACACAATCGCATTGACTAAGAACTGTAGTGAAAAATAAGCTAAGTGCATAATTTTTTTTACATTTATTAATGATTCATGAAAATACATGGAAACGGTAAAAACTATTGAAATTGTAATTAACTTAACTAACATTCTAAATGTAAATTTAAAAATTAACCTTGGAAAAGTGCATCGATGGCGAGTTCAATTGCTCCGTCACGCGGATCTTGTTCCAATATTAGCTTTCTAAATAAGCTTTTACCGATATTGACGCTACCTTCCCACAAACCTAATAAAGCGTATGTCATCACAACCATAGCGGTTTGAATTGTGCAGCGCGATAGTTTCTTCTCGTCTAAAATTGGACTCTCAAGATAAAAATATAGGCGTAGCACATCCAAAGGAGTTAAATTTTCTTGATAATTTTGTACGGGGTTGCCAGAAGTAGCCGTGAAATGACGCGATCTAGATGTTTGATTTGTTGCATTTCTAGAATCGTTTTCTTTTTCAGATTCTTCTGTGGAACTTAGCGAAAGACATCTACTTCGTTTAATTGAATGCAGCTTTGGTTTTCGTGGTTCGACTGCTTCAACAACTGACTTGATGAAGCTTATTGGCAGTATAAAATGTTTCATCTTTTCGAAGCACTTCAAAATTTCAAAGTAATGGCATAACGTAGACATACTGCATATCGCAATAGGAATGAACCGCACAACATGACAGCACAAAATGCATAGCTGTGACCATTTAATCGACATCATCAAATCTACTGTGTCTTTACAGGAAAAAAGTTCAAAGGCAGCGTGGAGTGCTTCCGCAGATGGAGATCTAGAAAGTTTACTTAGGTTCGCGTTCAAAATTTTGACTTTTCTTCTAATTGTCAATTGTTTCGAGACATCAAGTCCTACTCCTTCGGGTTCATCAGACATTGAAAGAGTCTTCGGCAAAGTTGTATTGCAGAAATGGTAATTTGATGATCTGTTATAAATAATAGATATCAAGTATGAGCGCGAAAATTTGAAGTTGAAGACTTGCTTGAAACGGTTTTAGTCAATGGAAAAAAATTTCTTTGAAGTTATGATTTTCTTTCTTGAAACGCTGTTTTACAGGTGACAAAGTGCGATTCAATCTTGACGTTTCATTATCCTCTTGATATTCCTTGCATCAGTCACACTCGATCCCCTACCAGACAAACTGTCCACTATCCACTAAGGCTGATTCCAATGGACCTAATGAGCCCATGCACATGAGAATATCACATGGCAATAGAGAGGACGACAGAAAATACTTCAAGCTAATTGATTTTTGTTAGGAATCACTAGATTGAAAAATATGCATATAACCAATAATAAACACAACCAGAAACCCAAAGAAAACATGCAGCCAACAATGTATTAATCCCTATTCATGTGTCGCCAAAAATGAATCTTGTTAACACAATACTACTTAAGAGCTGTAATACAAACAGACATTTAAACATAAATCATAAAATATATATTACTACATTGCTAGAAGCGAACTCTAGCAATGCAAGACAGACAATTATTTAATCATATGATGGACCAGTAGTAATTGCGCTGCAGCACTATTCCATTGGCTAAAGTGAGAACATGGTGTCAGCAGTCAGAATTCTTAAACTGAGAACAGAAATAATGACGCAGCTAACATAATTATAGGATTAGCCGTTAACCGGCTAATTTCTAACAAGAGCACATGCATATGAGAACACACTTACAAGAATATACTTATGAGAACACACTAATGAGAACACTCTTAAAGAGAACATACTTTACAAGAATGCATATATAAGACAAACTAAGTTGATAGAGTCACAGTTCCATAACAGACCACGGCGAAGCAGATCAAATCCTGACAATGTCCACTATTCAATCACATAGATGCAGGTTTTGTTGCTGTTTTTTACAAGATGAAAAAACTGGCAAACTTCATCAAAAGACTCCTGCCTCAACAGAGGATCTTGCATTTCTTGCTTGGGTATAAACAGATCATAGCATTTTTTGCTTGGGTATAAACAGATCATAGCTTTTCTTGGGTATAAATGAATTCAAAACACTCACAATTAATATTTATAATCATTGTAATTGTTCTCTTCATATTATTTAGTCCAGAAGCTGTATTGGGGTTTGTCAAATCCAGTGGTTAGCCTACTTAGCAAGATTACTGTTGAGGTGACATTTATATTTGCCAAGCTTTATGATCATTGCTTCAGCAGCCTGTAGAAAAACTCTTGACATGAATCCAGTGTTGAGGTTAGCATTGATTGTTGCTGCAGTGATTGATAAATGAACATCCTGGCTTCTTAATACAGCAACAAGAAATGAATCTTTGACTTCTTAGAGAATCATGGGTGTTAGGAATTAACTACATTAGGGATTAATTCTATTTTTATAGCTGCAGTCAGTTTTGATTTTTGACATTTCAAGTAAACTGGCTGCACAGATGCCAGTAGGGTTATATATTTTGTTGCATTAATAGAGTTAGCTCACTTCTATCAACACAATTAGTGCATGATAAATATAGACATTTTTGTCACAGTTTCCTGTATTCGATTGTGTTTCATGTATATAACAGGATCAAAGTAAAAGTTGGTAAAAATATAGAACACTATATGAGTTGATGTTAGGAATTAATTTCCTAAAGTACTATTTCTGTTTGTAGCTGCGGTACGATTCAGAGAGATTTGTGTAATTCTACAATTCAAGAGGATTTGTACAATTCTGATTTGAGGAGAGTCACTTTGGTAGAAGTTCAAGGAGAGTCATACATTTATCAGCTTATATATATTTTGTTGTGTTGACAGAATGTTTTCACTTCTATCAACAAAATATTTGAATGCAACATATCTATACCAATTATTGTCCGTTTCTTTTTGTGTTTTAAGTATGGCGTTCCTAATAGTTGAGTCTTTCTTGACAACATTAAAGGCTTAGTTATTGTCCACAATCCTGTTCACAGTAAACTATAACCATCTTAAAAGTTGTTTATGGAGATTGTTATGAGCAATCAGCAAGAGTTGTTTTGTAATGAAGTACCTTTAGCAGTTCTTGCACCTTCCTTTTTAACTTTTGCTTGCCATTACAATGGCAAGCCAAAGTTTATGCAAATGCTAAGCAAAAAAAAGAGAATTTTAAGTGAAGCAGCTATAACATTTACTGATGCTGAGTTGAAAGTGACTCTAAATCCTAAAAAATTGTATTTCTTTGTAAAAAAATTTTTATGCCTAGCTTTTATTGATGCTAAAGAGTTGGTTTAGTGAGATATATGAAAGATGTGACAATATACTGTTTCCAAGGATACATCTCAAATAAAAAGATCTTGTAGCTTTAAAAATCTAACTACTGTTACTATCTGTTTTATAGACTGCAGCATCCTGCACTGCAAAAAGAGGCAACTTTAGTAAACTATTTATTCATAACCAAATTTCCCCAGTAAGAATAAAAATGATACGTCTTCAGAGGTTTAGCATATGGTTTATGACATAAGAAGGGCTTGAATTGCTGTATCCAACAACAGCTGAAGATGTTTGTATGTGTTATTAGTGTTAAGTTATATTAATTACTGTCATTAAGAGATGTTGGCTACTGATCATAATCGGTAATTGACTACATTTATGATGACTAATTTGCAAGAGATCAAAGTCTTCTTTTTGATCATGCAGGTTAAGCTTCTTGAGTTTTCTGTCTTTGCGTTGTTAATATGTAATCATTTATGTACATCTTGTCTTATTTTATCTTGTCTTTTAATAATGTTTCTTACTCCATCTTACAATATCAACATTTAAAAAAAACGACAAGCAACATTTCCACTACCAACATGGATATTAGCCACTAAATTCTCTATGGTATAAACTTCGTAAACGCATTTAGAGGCGAGGAATCCCTTTCTTCTGTTGTAAGTTGGTACCTCATTTTTGCTGCTTTAGATAAATAACAGATAACATCTAAGTAGCATAAATCATGATTGTAGTTAAATTCCAGGTCATTTGCAAAAGTATACATATCATGCACATACATCCCCCAAAAGCTTCTGGTTCATATAAATGATCAAAAACATGGGGTTTTTTACCGCGAGAAACGCTTACAGTAACAATACTTTCCAAATTATTTGAGTTTTAGATTGTAACTTTTCAATGTTATTCAGTTTCAGTTGCTGCCTCTATTCTGAGAGAAAGAAATAATTCTAACAAATTTTTCACAAATTTATGCTGCATACGGAATGTTTTTGAAAGACAAATGGATTGTTAAAATTAATATGGGACATTGGTCTCCCACGAGTGATTACGTTTATCAGTTTTATTATGCATAACAACAATTAAGAGTAAATGCACATAAATAAAAATATCAATTTCACTCTTGAAATTTAACCTATACTTAGTCTCTAAAGATTTTGATAGATTGCTTTCATATAATACAATAGAACGGTATTTTTCCTTTTAACTAATATGATTATATATCACATGCAAAAATAAAAAATTCGAGCTAAAAATTATGCATTCTTTGAAATAAGGCATTTTCGCATCATCGCAGCGATACTGATACAGCCATCCATACACAACTCAACTATGTTGGAGGCCTTACTTCCTTTTAGACAGCCTTGTTGTTGCCATTGCGTAACCTCTCTACTTGATGACATCATGGCAACCATCATCAACGCTTTCGATGAGCTCTGTTCAATATCAGTCGGATCCAATAGAACCTGAAATAATTCAGTAGATGCTGTGATTTAAGAACTAAGTCAATATTTTATTACCGCTATACAAAATGATGCATGCAGGATTGAAAATTCTAATGTAATCCTGGAAAAAAAATTTAGAATTGTTATTTAAAGTTGTGCAAACTATTTACCAGATTTCATTTTTAGATACAAAACTTTGAAACGGACGTGTTGTGCATGACAAGAACATTGTTCAAATTTGAATTGCAACATCTTCAAGGCTTCAACATATAAATTTAAGCATTATAGTACGCTGAAAAAAGTTCATTACGATTACCTCATCATCTTCATAGGCAGCAGTGCATGCTGATATTATATCATAAAGCTCAATAGAAGCATCGGCCAAAGCTAATGAAGCACAAACAATTGAAGCTCCTAATATTCCACCATCAGATGATAAAACAGTAACATAAATATCAATTGCTGACTTTGTAAGTAACTCTAGACGAACTGATGACACCAGAGCCTGCTGAAGCATCGAACAAAGTTCGCGTTCTTCATCTGACTGTCCTCTACTCTCAGATCTATTCTATATGCACCAAAGAGACAGTGGTAAATAAAATTAAATGTATAATTTAATAACAAAAATAAATTATAGACAAGGTGGCCACCAATGTCAATGGAATTATACGTATGTCAAAGCTCTAGTATGACATATTTTATTGTACCATATAGATATCAAACTTGCTTTAAATATTGTGTCAATATCATCCAAATATAAGATTACGCTAACTAACTATATGCTGAAAACGTAGTTTTGCAGCAATTATTTTGTATTCAAATTTGTGCGGTAGCTATTAAACAGTTATTTAAAACCTTGAAAGAGAAGAGGCCAACTCTGGTGACGAGAATATGTCGGTCTATATTTCCAGTAATGAGGTATTACATTTATATCCTTGCAAACTATATCTCTTTGTATAATACTGCAAATTTCCCAACTAGTTTTTCTCAAAATTGATATTGCAGTAGTTTAACTAGAGTAGGTGCTATGTTAATATTGCAGTTTTCTAAACAGGTATGTAAAGAATTTGAATTTTATGGTATTGGCTAATGTTTCATGTGAAAAAAACACAGAAGTTTGATGGGAGATATCATTAATTAGGTTTGGTTAGGCTCAAACATGATTAAGCTTTGGCGGATTTTGTGTTAGGGTGGCTGTGGCCTTAAGTAACGTTCTATTTTGTGCACCATCTCAAGTGAATGTAACATTACATAAAAAATGTTAAGTATATACAAATCGTAAATAGAGAATCCATTTGTAGCATACCGAGGACTTCTAAGGTTATGGTTTTAAGGCGATGATAATTTTTAGCTGAATTAGATGGATTTCATTAAGATTGCTCGAACTCTCCAAAGTAATGTGTATAGCTATTGATTTTTGTTGAATAAGTGCAATGTCATGTAAAAGTACTATATTACAATATTGTTTGTTTAAAATGATTTTTCCCGAGAAAAAACCAATAATATGTCAAATATTTGCACACTTACAAGAGTTTTTTCCCGGTTTTTTGCTTGGAACTATTTGTAAAAATGCTTACAGCAAAAAATACTTATCCACACGCACTCTAGAGCATTTCTCAAACGTAGTTATATAGAAAGTATGATTTTGCATAAGTCGAGGCAATATTCAGTGGTCTGTATAAGCAAGTATTTATAAGGAAAAACATCTACTTAAATGCTAAATATTCACCTGGAAGGCGCCGCAAAAGGCGCAATACGCACATCACATCTCAATTGACCTTCTTCACTGAAAAGACCATCACCAGGTTGCGCACGTGGACCATATACTGCACAGATTACTTTGGTGTGCGAGAGTTCAATATACGAAGATCCTGAGGCCTGATTTACTACGCCTAATTCCATGTAAACTCTTCTAAGTTGATTTGCATCTCTACCATCTTCGCGCTTACGTTGCCTCATTTCCAGTGATTCTTCGGTAGAGATCTCGGCTTGCGGCGCCCTTCTCGGGATGTAGCAGTTCAACATTGATTTAGTCGGTTTAATGTAATATTACAAGAGGAGAGGTTAAGTAACTTTTAGAAATTTCAATGAAATGTACATATCATGATTCTTTATGATGGACGGCTACTGCTACTTAATGTTGTCCCCTACTTGTCCCTAATTTAAGAATATTGGTAGCCCTAATTTACATCGAAAATTTTTTTCTGAAGATAATAGTGACTTTTACTGAAATTCATATCGAATCGAAATTGAAGTTTATGGCTTGCAAAGCATTAGGTTGAATTTATCCTTCCATTTTTCTCCGCATGAAATTTTATTGCCAATGAGCAAGAAACTAAATAAAAATGAATAGGGCTTTCACTGTACCAAAATGAGTAGGGCTTTCAATGTACAAAATTGAATTGGGCCTGATGCCAGTTCATTCTTCAGCCAAAGGCGAAGTTGCATCAGCAATACGCTGATTCTGCAAATGTATGGAAGAGAGGAAAAGCAATTGGATATTAAGAACAAACAGTTGATCATAGATCACACTTCTTAACTTATTAAAATATAAAGAGTCCAGCCAAAAGAAGAAACAAGATGCAATAAAGAGTATCAAATGTTTCAGTCATTTTGAGTTGGCAACATTACGTTACACCTGAAGTAATTTCACACCACGAAGTATGCTGAATATTGGGTCTTAAACACCAAGAAATATAAAAGTTTGTCTTATGAGCAAACAACTCTTGATACCTTCATGTCAAACTTACTGACACAACATTCTTCATTACGTGCCAGGGTATTCTGCTTGTACTGTCCAAGAATTGCTAGTTTGACCTGCACTATATGTTTAACTTGCGTGTTTCTAAAAATTACCACAAAGAAAATGCAACTACTTATTTGTGTTTACAAATTTATGCAAATTTTTGTCAAAAAAATATTTTATACAGCCCATGAGGTTACTTTCACATGACCTGTATGAAATTTCTAACACTCATATTTCTCTTCACTTGCTCTTGTCATTGCAATATGCACTGCTACATTGGTTCTTCTGGCAATGTGCTGAGCTTCTGTAGCATATGCAATATTTTCATTTTTGTGTTTTTCTGTTAGGAATTAACTTCCTAAAGAGTTAATTCTCTTTATTGCTGCGTACATACTTCAAAAAGATTCGTATAACTGT
>JAULBW010005899.1:0-18018 GCA_032358265.1 Vaucheria bursata | reverse complement strand
AGGGTGTAGCCTTATTTCCAAAGTTACTGAAGTAAGAAGAAATTTGGTGACAGTTTATGTGCATTATTGGGGGTTTGATGTCTTTTTGGTGATTTTTTTGTTGATCAGAAACATTTTTTCAGTTGAATGAGTTGATTTTTTTCATTATATTCAGTTTGAAAGCTTTTTTGCTGTTCACTACCGGTACTTTTTAAGAAAATGAATGCTTTATCTTTGTCATTCACTTTGTGTATTAGGTGATAGAAAACTGAACATGAATATGTTATATATTTTGTGGCAGACAGTTGTGCATAATGTTTGAATTGAATTTTATAATGACCAGATCATCGAACTTGGAAGTAGATTTTCTATTTGAGGTCTAACAAATTTCCTTATAGCAATGAAAACAGAAACTTAGTATCTCAGCTGTATGCATGTTTAGTTTAATTTAGAGTGGGTTATCTAGGTTGGTTCTATATCTTTATGCAAAAAGTAATAAATTACTATGGAATGACTGCATCTAATTTTGAAGGTTCTTACATTATTTTATCTGATTAGTAGGCACTGAGATTTAAAATAATTCACATGCATTCCATTGCTATAATTAAGTTGATACAAGCTAAACATTTTTTTATTTTCTACTTTTCTGCATTACTTGATGTTTCATAAAGGCATTATTTTGATGGTGATTTTGCAATTGAGCATGGCAACTATTCTTAACTCAAATCCATTGATTTTCTTGGTTCATAATAATGAGATAGTTTGCTTGCTATTATTTTTTATTTTTCATTCCTCAAAGGAGCTAAGTATTAACTACTTAACTATAGTGAAGTTTTAATATAATACTATCTATTTCCAAAAATTTTAGTTGCATTTGGACACAACATAATATTTCCATTTATTTGTACAAATTGAAAGTTTCTAAAAAGCACTTAAGCATAGTTGATGTGCTTGAAGTTTACTACACATCTTTGTGAGATCAATACTGTACTATTTTAATCCTATTTTGAGAAGCAGGTTTTAAAATTGATTATATTTTACAATACCAAGCATATTTTTAAATTTTAGCATGCTGGGTCTTATAGTTGATATATTTAATTTTGTTTACATCAGTAAATATCAAAGTATGCTATTCCATTTGTATCATTTAGTTTTTCACTTTTTATTGACTTTGAGTTGTGCAATACCATCATAGACTGACTTTTTTTTGTTATGATACAAAATAGTGATTCATAAAACCTCGCTTTTTAGTTTAATTCTACAATATGTTGCATCACGTATTATGAATTTTTACCTAACAAATTTTTGTAAAAACAAGTATATTTTACATGAATATTTTTACTAGTTTTAGCATCAGATTTCATGTTGTAATCGATTTCCACTTTAGTAAATTGATTTGGCGGTCCAAAGAGCGTTGCTACATGAAAAATTTACTACCTTCAAAAAAGTCCCATAGCTAATATATTTTTATATACATATTCACTTATTTAGTTATTTATTGATTGGTTCATATGAATCTTTCCAGGCATATGTGCGTGCATTTTCCCTAAAAATCTGTGAATTTTTTTATGTATCTTATTTTATATATAGCAGCACAAAATTTTATCATGACTGTCCTTTACAATGAAGATTGGGATGAAAATTGTGATCCCAAAATTTAGCTCCCCACACATCAAAAGTAATAAGCACCAATGAAATTTCAGGTCAAATAACTTATAGTATTTACTGAAAGAGAGTGTTAATAGAATGTAGTCTTAAGCTATGGTTGATGTTTCCATAAAAAATCGTCAAAAAGATTTCAATGTAATCATAATTATGTATAATATTTTATTCTAAGCAGGTTCAATTCCAATTGAAATAGATTAATTTCACGATGTTGTCCATGGGCCATAGCTAATCCTCACTTGAATCATTGTTGCATTAAAAATAAACAAAAGCACATGTACTAACAATTATATTTAAATTTCTGATTTATAATAATTTGCAAGCCTCATACATCTATATGTAGATTCATTCAATATTAAACAGTGTAGGCATAAAATTAAAGTAAGTTAATAAGAGTAAATAGTGTATTTCCTAATTATAAGTTTACTTAATTTCTTACATAATCAAGCCTATAGATAATTTGTGTTCTCTTCATTTTGCATTTTTCCCATTCGCGCAAAACCTGCAGAGTTTGCATAATATTTTCTCTGATTTACTTAACTGGAAAAGGTCAAATATTGAATATATATATTATTAAAATGCACTGCTATCCCAATTTTTACCATTTATGAAATGTCATGTTCTATTGGAATGTAAAAAAATTAAAAATTCAAACTATAAGTTCAAAATTTCATTAGAACTTCTGGCGATAGATACCTTCTAAAAAACTCTCGTAAATCAAGTTATCCAAATCTAACTAAAAATGCGGCTAAAAATGTTCAACAAAAATCATATATTCAAAATCTGTTTCCATTCGCTAGCAATGATAAATATTAAAGTTATATAGAACTGTTGATTCAACATCCAGTGAGATCGACTTTATTCGGTTTCAACCACTGGTGAACGGGATTCATCGCCGGTAGACCATATTGCATAATCTCGAGAAAGATACCTGGATAAATAAAAAATTGCTCCAATAATATAGAAAGGTAAATGGGAAAAACCCAAATTATTTAATTTTTATAACAAAAATGAAAAAAATTGCTGCTGACTGCGAAAAAATTAGAGTCAGAGAGAAATCATCTAACTAGGGCATGCCAATATTTTCTGTAAGCTCTGAACTATTTTCCTCAATTCTTTGACTTAATTTGATCTGAAGAGTTAAATGAATTTATGTTGTTTTAGAGGCGTTGCACAGCTCATAGATTCTTTCATTACCTGCCTACAAGTATTATCCAATTTTTAATTTTCAATTTTCACTATTATCCACACGAAAAATCATACTTAAAAGTTATAAAAGACTATACAGATGAATGAGAAAATAAGGATTTTACTGTTATTCTTAATTTAAAATTAGTGGCTTCTACAAAGCAATGTTTGCACCGAAACGAAAAGTTTACTTATAAAATCAACAAGAATAAGCTTTAAGAGAGTTTTAAGCGCCACTTGGCTCTAGATTTCATTACAAGAATAGACTAGTATGGCAGACAAAAAAATGGCAATTACTATTCATGTTACCGAAAAGCTCAATTTTGTTTTATTTGCTTACAAAAGACTCTTTAATTGGCCTACTTTAATCTTCGAAAGGATTTTTTTTTTATTTTTTTCAACTTTAATGTTTAAAATATTTGTCTTACTGGCCTATTCAACGGTTGGTGCGATCAACTATAGCTAAGATGAATTCAAAGCTCCTTTTCAAATTAGCTTCAGTTTTAAAAATTATGCAGGAAAATATTATTCAAAGGACTTAAAGAATTTTTGCTTTAGATAATCTCATTTACAAAGTGCCTAACGTGCACCATGGAGACTTGTCAGAATTTTGTGCAGAGAAAAAATATAGCACTACTACAATATAGATTATTTTCAGCTTATTTCGCACACAACCAGAAATCTTTGGGACACCTGAGGTAGATTCTCCATAATCGTTCAAGAATTAGACTAATACTAGTAAATTCAAGAAAAAAAACTTCAGTGGCATTTCACACCATTATGTAGCTGTTCAATTCATTACAATGATCTTTAATTTGCAACCAAAACTGAGTACTTTAATTGTAAGAAGACCTCATCAATAAGTAACATGAAAGTCGGGTTTTGAGATACAAATATCGAATTATCGATCAAAATATCCAAATGCATACCGTAAACCCCATGGTAAATACCTCTAAGGGCAAGGCATCCAGTACCATGTACATACTACGCCACTAGAGGCGTTTACCAAGGGAGGAGGAATTTAGATCAACGGGGGGCTATGTGCAATTACGGAAATGTGGGGGTATTTATGTTCACGGGTGGGGATATATGTATCATTTCATTAACACTCCTGGGGGCATTTATATGAGGGAGGCTTAGCAACAATGGGTGTTGGCAGGGATATGTGTATTTGCGGGGGGGGGAGGGGTAGTTACATTGTTGTAGGAGGTGTACTTGCTAATCACATGTGTTCACTACACCTTCTGAATGCTTATATGTGAGGTGGGTGGGTACATGGGAGGGGGGGGGGCAATTACTAAGTGCTTTAAGTATAATAGCAAAATACTATTATTTAGATTGAGAGAAGATATATTCAACATTTTAATTAAATTTTCTTTGAACCAAAGAGAACCAATTTTGGATAGTTTCATTAAAATTAGTCCAGCACAACCGAATCCTTAAGGCTAGGCTCATTATATGCTTATTTGCCACAAAACCCTAAAAATCTTAGAACCGCACATAAATTTATTATGCTGAAATTATATTTAAAAAATACCTTACAAATTGACCTAAAAAGAGTTCCTGACAGCGCTGCAACACAAATGTCCCTCCCCCTTGAATTAATTTTAATGGCACCCAAGTTTCATTCGGTATGCGAACATCGATACATAGCGATGCGGAGCAGTAGAGAAACCTTCGATTTTCATCGTCTACATCACTGCACGTTATGACAGTTGAGCTTTTGCAAGTAAAACTAACAAAAAAATATTGGTATGAGTAAGAAATCCAGTGTGATATTTACAGCACATACTGTATTATGTGGATTCCAAGTTAGCATGGCTAGTAACATTTATAGCTAACATGGCTTAAATTCGAAACTCAGCAAATAGAGTAGGCCAAACTAAATTTGTTTCTATTTTTAAAATCTTTTTCAAAGTAATAATGATGTCAATGGACAGGTTGAACCATTTATTACTTAAAAGAATGTGATGCAAACATTTAAATACCATAACATATTTTGCATCTAGCAATAAGAACCATTACCAATGACTCTACAAATCCCACAAGTTTTGATTCAGTTTTGCATAAATAAAAGCCGAATTTCGTCTCTAGCAACTGTAAATGAAAATTTTATTAAGTAAATAAATATGTATCGGCTACAATCATATGAGGTATCTATGTGGTCCACCGAAATTAAATGCTAGAAATAGGTTTCACTAGTTATTTCCAGTGTGGCTGGCACTGGTACTAGTAATCACCCTGATCACTAGTCGACTACTTGGCCGGAAGAATTGGTCAGTACGGTAGAGTTGGTATTGTTGATAAATGTGAACTGAAAAATATTTATTCCTTGTTGGGAAATCTCTGTAAATACTTATTATCGAATAGGATAATTTAAAATACTTCACAAAATTTAAGGGTCAACTTCTAGTAACCTTGAAAAATATGTTTTTGCGCTTGTTAGCAAAAATATTTGAAAAGTTTGAATAACATTATAGATATAATCCATGCCAAATATTTATGCTGCATATGTCTTCAACTCAAATGCAAAATGCATGTAGTATGTATATTAGGTGGGAGGGGGGGGGGTTCTGAATTATCCAGCACTTTCCTTTCCTTCACAATCCAAAATACTCAATTCAACCATGACAAGTTATTAATCAAACATAATTCCATCATTGTTAGGTTAACATTTAGAATAGGCCACAAAACTAAAAATGGTGCATTTTAAGAAAAAAATAGGACACGAATAAAAGTGGAATTCAAAAGGTTGACATATTCTTTGTTGACTTTTACGCTCATAATGAGTTCATTTTTGTTAAAAGATCAAGTTTCAGAATAATTTTAGAAGGGATAAAAAAAGGTTTAGAATAATTCAGCAGTCCATTTTACAATTTCACCCAATGCAGCCTAAAGCTCATTGAAATATATCTATATACATATCACTGAAATAATAATCTTGGTAAAAAGTTGATTCAAATTGGCATTCAAACTCATATAAACTTTCAGCGGCAAGCCTCTAAAAAATATTGCTGGAATAAATTTTCAATGCTAAAAAAGCTGTTAATTTTTTTGCATCTAAATATATATAAAATTTTTTATACGTCTCTACTAGGATTACAAGTTGAAATCCTGAATTGAGACGTTGGTGATAAAGCCAACAATATCTCTATGAATAGATATTTTGCCATACAAAAACTGAGCCATAAAAATACAAACAATAATTTTTCCTCGAATTTTTAAAATCGTAGCACAACACCACACCTTTTATTCATGAAATATATCAAAATTTAATTAACCAATATACATAAAATATTTGTAAATTACAGGAAATACGCATATTTTTAAAGCATAGATAAGTTAGGACGAAATTAAAATTAAATATATTCCATTAAAAAAATGAGTTCGATTAGAGTTATCTTCTCTCGGTGCTTATTTCAAATTTGAAACGACTTTAGAAATTGACCTCGTTACCTATTGCTTGCAGTCCTAACAGCTTCTGAGCCTTCTAACTGTACATCAACGACGTTTATCTCAACAGTCCCAGATTTGTTTCCAACTAGCACCTGAACAATCAATATTGGACGGACGCAATTTCCGAAAAAGTTTAATTCGCCGGCATCGCACTTAAACAAATCATCTTTTAATCTTGAAATTTTACTTGGGTCCAAGATGCTGTACTCGGTAGGAGGGAGGCTAAGATAAGCTAGCAACCCTCTCTCACCTTCTTTCACGCGTTTCTTACTCTTTGAATTACAAGCCCACGTAACTATTGGGGCATCATCACTGTAAGTATAGCCTTTAATAGAGGGAATATTTTTTTGTGCAATGATACCATCGTCAACTGCACAAGATAGTGCTGTGTAAAATTGAATAGATGGCGATCCGAACCAAATTCGAGAAAACGCGTGTGTGAAATCCATCATTGCAGTAAAACATGTGCATGCAATTAACTTGCCGAATACTATCATCCCCCAGTAATAATAAATATTAAAATTGCTACAGCATTCGTTCCTATGCGTCACATTAAATCACTGTGTAACAACAAACTTATTTTAATAAGTTCTGCGAGTCTGGCACCGAACGCAGACCTTATAGAGGTATTTCCATAGTAGCATTGATGTCAATTCTCTAGAAATAATGTGCCCATTTACACATATTTTCGTGCAATTCCATCACAACAAATTGAATACAAGGAAACTATGTTGGTGCAAATCACATAGTCCTATGATCAATAAGTGTATATCAAGTACAATAATTAAAATCTTTTCTAATTCGATACCATCATTTTTTCAATTTGCTTCATGCCATTTTTTCACTTTTGGGCAAGAGAAAAAATAATTCCTTACATTTGTCTACAGTAATGAATTATGCAAACTTGGAGCTGTTATATTTTACATGCTGTCAATTTTTTTGACTAAACTGTTTATGCACTACAAACTTGCTAAAGATATAATTTGATTTGAGAGGAAAGCAATAATTAGAGCTCTAACAGATGCCAAAGATTATCTTAATTAAAGGTACAAAACGAATCAATCAACAACCAACTTTTACACATCTTGAAAAAATGTTATTAGGTTTGCTATTTTTAAATCATTTGCCTTCTCTATAAGATGAATTTGATAGTTTTTTTATTAAGACTACTTTTTTTAAGCTATTTTAATTTGAAGTTAAAAATAAATTTTTATACAAAGATAATGTTTGTGCTTTGTTAATGTTTATAGGTTGTAAAGAACTTTTTCTAATTTAATCCAAGAAATTTGCTGCAATGTCTGGCTAAAAGAGTTGTAAACAGTTTTATCAATTGTATGTCTTAAGGATCTTTAATGCAATCATGGTGGATGTTACAGTGATATGTAACAAGACAAATAAAACCTTATATTTTTAAATGTATAAAATGATGTAAATGCTGCTCCAGCTACTTTTTAGTTTTAACTTATACTGAGGCAATTACTAAATGTGCCAGAAAATAATACATGTACTCGCCAAAACACTATGCAATGATGAGAATGTTCAAGTGCATTTTACATCCAGGCACATATGATGATGATTCATAGCTGTATCAGCACTATAAATTTTTTATTTTATGCACATTTTTTTATCTCTTATTCTCTATGGGTCCTTTTATAACAGTTTTGATCATTTTTATTTTATTGTGCATATTTTTTCAAAACCACAAGAATGTGGCCTCGATATTTGAAAGTTAGTCATCATATGGAGGGGCTTGCTATTTTTGCAATTCTTTTTGTTTTAATCCTCACCATGGACACGAGGTTTTCCATGCTTTCTAGGCTCTTGGTTTTATAAACTTCAGTTGATTACATTACTTTAATCAACTACAAATTATATGATCTTCTACCATCAAATTCAATTTATGCAATCTGCAAGACTCTTTCAGTCATGCCCAACTAGTCAAACATAAATTTCTTCAGAAGAGAACGCATGCTATTTACAGTTATGATTGAAATTTATTGTATGCCTCCATTATAACCCTCGTACAATAAGGGTAAGATAATAATGAATTTAATGCGTATCGAAAAATAGTCGAAAAGTTTAGCCTCTCGTTGATTTTTTTTACTTTGGAGCATAGTGCTCCATTGCCGTATTCAACCTGTGAAACCTAGCTTTGATTTCTGAAGAACCTTTCTTCTTCTGAAGCTTCTAATGGAAGATTTTTCTTGAGGCCGGAAAATTTTGGATAAACCTGTTATGTCAATCCGATGTAAGCGCCACGAAAAATAAATTTTTCAAAATGTTGACGTTATCAAAATTTTTAAGTTTTATTGTGCGTTGATCACAATTGCAATATGATTGGTTCAGATTTTTAAGTTTACCAATGAAAAGTAATCTATAAGTGAAGTTCATGAAATTCATTAAAGTTAAAAATCAATTATCGTAGTGAGGCAATGTTTGCACGACATTCAATTTTCCAGAGAGATAGCCACGATGATGTTGGAGCTGGGTAATTGAAAATTGAAGCATACTTTGGAATCAGTTCGAAACTTCATTTTTTAGTCCCACTACTCGATAAATAATGCGAAGGCCGGATGCAGAAGCTGAGCATTTCTGGAGTAGTCTGGACACGGTGAATGGTATTTGTCCTTGGAATGTTTTCTTAAATGCTTTCCAACGACATGATCAGCATCGACTTTCAATTCCAACTGAGCAAGTTTTATCGTGCGCAATTTTCTTTGAGAATCCTACAGGGAATGTCACGAAAAAGGTTTTTGATGAGTTCATTGATAGATATGGCCCATTTAGACTAGCATTAGAAAAAGCTGCTGGAAGTCTATTTGATTCTTCTAGTAATCCGTCACCCTGGTTTCATGGCCCCGCAGATCGACTGCATTGTCGCGATCGGATTTCCAAAGAAGGTTTAGCTGGGTCATTTCTCATACGTTATAGCTCCTCCGCCACTGACTGCTTTAATTTGATAGTTTTAACACAAAGTAGCCAAAGCTCCATTAGCGATTCCTTAATAAGAAATACAGGCGTAAATGGATATTCTCAAGCTGGTTCCGGGAATCAGAATGACTGCTGGCCCAATCTCTCTGCATTTGTAGAAAAGTACCGTGCTCTTAAGGTTCTAGGACTGCCGATCGTTTATCAGCGCAAATCATTTCAAGTAACACCACTAGTATCGATAACTCCAACAAACAATGTCCGTGAAACGCTACCTATCGTTTCTCAACAAACGCAGTTAGTTGCATCAGTACCTATACCTAAAATGTCTCTTAAAAGTGTACCTTCCTTAAAGCAGCTTCCGATGCATGCCCCAATGTCACGCAATTTAGATTCGGACATGAGATACGAGAAACTCCTTGGAGAAATCGCTGATCTTACTTCTAAAGCCATTGATGAATCTTTCTTGCTTGAAGATCGTGCACGCCACAATTCAAAAGCTCTAGAGTTGCTAGATGATTTAATCTGCACTACACACGAAGGTAATGAGAAGAATCATTTGAATTCACAGTATCTATGCCGAGCCTTCAAGTATGAAGGAGCACTATTAACACATACTGAGCCTCAGGCTGCAATGCGTTCATATCGTAGAGCCATCCTCATATATGAGCAACTTTTTCGGCGATTAGAGGATGAAGAAATGCCCACTGACAGGATTTCTGCGGAGTTATGGGTTTTGCATTTGATACTCGGGAAACACTATTTAAATCTAGGATATATTGAAAAATCTATTGACTGCTATGCTCAATCCTTTATGTATGAGACAAATCAAGCTTCTAGACGTAGAACTGCTCAGATATGGAGGGAAGAGTATGCTTTTAATATGGCCCTTAAAGATATGGAGGTTTCAAAATTAGAGGTTAGTCGAATGGTTCCCATTTAGTCTAGATATCGGTATTTATTGTTATTTTTTATGTTTAGCCCTGTCAAAATAATGGCTTGAAATGTGAACTAGGTTGCTAAGTTATTTCGGACTTTATCGATCTTTCAGAAATCATTCTGAAATATAACTTCAGCAAAAGTGAAATCTTTTTGGGCTGAAAAGTTGTTGAATAACATATTTTCCCTTTCGTATCCTCAGGCACTAATGAGACTTTAATTGCTGATAATGAAATCTATCTTTCAGTGATCTATTCTGCACTGGCACTGGCTGCGATTTCAAATTTTACTAATAGCACTTCAACTTTTCCTATTTATCAAGGCCTATATGGTATGACTTTTGTGAAGCTTTTTCTAAGCTATACTAGTGAACTTTGCAAGTCTTCCCAATGTTTGATAACTTCAAAATACGGCAAGGATCTTTCATTTTTAGTATGGATCTGATTCTGTTTTCCACTCTTGTACAATTTGTATATAAAGAATCAGCGGATTATAGAAATATTGACTAAATTTCTCTTTTTATGAAGGTCATAGTGGTTTTTTGTAGCCCAGAGCTGCAGCGACTCTAAGCTAAAATTTGTCATAAACTCAGCATGTTTGAAAAAATCAGCATTTTTATTCAGTTGCAAACTGAACAAGAATTTTTCATTTGTGGTTGATTTTTTATAGCTTGCTGAGAGAATTTAAAATTTCTTCAAATCTGATTTTTGCCCTGAGCAATGTGCCATATTTCAAAAAACCCTAAAAGTTTAAAATATGTGTGATACATTGCACTGATAATCCACTTTGAACAAAATACTACAATACACTCTTGATTTATTAAGGGACTTCTAGAGGTGGGGAAAACTATGGTAAATACAGCCTGGACGTTTGAAAATAGTAACAGAGGCCCTAATAAGCATGCTGCTCTCTTGAACATTTACAGTGACATCAAAGTTCAGTTTGAGACTGCTCTACGGATGGCTCGCTGTCTCATTGGTAGTGAGAGTGATGTTAATAATGAAATTTTTTCTTTGGAAGCTCGAGCACTTGGTGAGTTTTTAAAAGTATTGTAGACAGGAAATTCTAGGTATAACGAGTTTTACTTTTAACAAATTTTGGCTTGAAACAAATAAACAAAAGTCATATTGTGTTTGAGTTCAGCTTCGTATACATGGATATGTAGTAAAGTTTGAATATGAAAAATCCTCATTTAACAAATTTCTATCTATGACAAACTAATGATTAAGTCACATCGCATCCAGGATCTGTGTCAGATTTACGGCTGTAGTGAATTTCATACGTAATAAGCTAGCTCTGTGGTCCCAAAAGATCTGTTGTTCAAGATTTACTGTATACATATTTGGTGTGTTTTTTATGAAAATCTGAGTAATTTTTGAAAGGTTAATTCATATTGAATGTCACGAGAAAGAATAGTCCTTTATGTACTCATGGATATTTTAGATAATAGGAAAAGTGATTAGAATATTTAAGATGTAAAATAGCTCTAAGGTACAATTTTTAAATGGGGCCAGTTACCGAGACAGAAATCAGGGCCACCATATGTTGACCACTAGACAGGACAAATAGTTTTTGTGCCTCTATCTTGAATTCGCAACTAATTCCAAGACTTTAACCAGTAGCAAACAGTGGCACTAGCATAAATTCTTAGAATTATATTATTAGATACATATAAACTATGGCTACTTGTTAGAAATTGAGTTGCTGCTCATGTATTTTGCTGTCATATGCTGCCAAGTTCAATTTGTAGTTTCTTGTTTTGACCAAAGGTAAATGCCTTATGATATGATTTTATTTGTTTTTCTAATAGGTAATTTAGCTGCAATTAACCAAAAAAGAGCTACATTGGTTATAGATGACCAGCCTATGTTCCAAGATTTTTTGTCGACTGCCGCATCCCAGTATAAATTATGCATACAGCTATTCAATAACTTGGGAGATATGGAAAAAGAATATAAAGTAAGTTCAAATGACAAGCAACTATTTAGCTGAATTTGTTCTAGAATATGTTCTTTAATTGTCGAAAATTTCTGCAGAAAAGGTGAAAAAGTCAAATGTCTAGAATATTTTCTGCTCCTTTTTTAGACAGGTTTGACGCATTTTTTCAAATGCCATAAGACAATCATAATGCTTATTGATAACTCACCTTTTCTGCATTAATATTTCATTTAGAATCAGGCAAGTGTCGCTTTGAATCAGCTTAGACGTAAAAGGATTTCCATAAGTTTGATTAAAAAAGAACATTGTGCTGTATTGAAGATATTTTTTATAAGACTTGCCCCGACAAATGCCGAGTTGATTTCACTTTTAATGAATTTTCACTAATATTGAATGAACTAAAAAGTCATATGCGTTCAAGTTCAGATATTCGGACTTAATTTATTTTGGACATATGAATTTATTCGATAGTCCTGGCAGATTTGTTGTTTCTGATGTTTACTATAGCTCCAAAATTTATGATGGTCTTACTTTTTTGTAAATCTTTTCTTACAGATATTGGAAAAGTTAGTTCGTGTATGCTTTACCCTTCAACGATGGTCAAGTGCGTATGATTACATAGAGAAAATGCTTGATAAGGCTGAAACTACTGCACAAGTTGAGGCTTTAAATGTTGAAAAGGCACAGATTCTGGAAAAAATGTCCTCCGAAGAAGCTCGATTAGAGCCATAATACTACATTTTTTATACAGAAATGGAAATTTTGAGAGATATGCAGAGATTTCCTCAGAATTAAAATACTAATTTAAAAAACCATTGCACCGATGTTAATGCTATTTGACAACAATTTTTTATAATTTGGCGTTATGATATCGTGGACTCAATTTTGGTTCTCAATGAAGAAATGTGCTCTATTTGAAGTGAGTGATAGTACTATTAAATCTATTTAATAATGTGAAGAAATCACTTTCACAGCTGCTATATCTTTTTGCTAAATTTACAACTATTCTATCCATATTAGAGAATATTTGCATTGAAATCCCAATAATATCAACATCATCAATTGTGTTCAGAAAACTCTGAGATGAACATATTGCGAGCTATTTGGATAAGATTAGGCCAAATATTGTTACATGTCAATATATACTCCTCTTTGAAGAAAAAATTAAATTTTGTAACAAACTTCAAATTCTTCCACATGTTGAACGAAA
The DNA here is from genome assembly GCA_032358265.1 of Vaucheria bursata. Classification (NCBI taxonomy): domain Eukaryota; class Xanthophyceae; order Vaucheriales; family Vaucheriaceae; genus Vaucheria; species Vaucheria bursata. The sequence goes on along the minus strand of JAULBW010005899.1, from coordinate 4,715 downwards.
ACAAAAGAGAACAAATTGCATTTTTGTATAGTAAGTGAGTTGTGTGAAGCATTCAAAATATTCCCATCTTTATTCCAACCCGACTAAGCTAACAACATTCTCGTCTGTTAACAATTTTAGACAACTATATCATTATTGACAAAGAAATTACTATATTAAAATCAATGCGCTGAAGGAGTCAGAAAGTTGCAGTTTACTTTGTCATAGTGCAATTTATGAACTCATTAGTAAACTTTCATTGCCATCTAATGCTATAAAACCATGACAAAATTTACAAATGTATAGACGTAATGAAGCAAAACAAGAGGTGAATGTGCCACTATAAATAGTAAAAATTTCAGTACTAATAAAAAACCAAGTACATACTTTCATAACTTTTCAGTGCATCACAGGTTCATTTTCTGAGAAGTCCAATTTAGAAAGATTACAAACTATTCAAATAAATTTATTGATCAATTCTATGTATATTCCCCTCCCCCCAAGATAACATAACATGCATGGAATTTGTCAAGTTTCAAGCTAACTTTTATCAAACAAATTGTAATATAAAGTGATTTAGATATTAATAAGCAAAAGCAATTCCATCTCATCCATGTCAGTGCATTTATCTTGATTTTTGTTCAAAATCTTTCTGGGGACAATAACTAAGAAGAGAAATCAATAAAGAGCCTCAAATTATCTAGCAAGCAATTTATTGGTAAATCATTTATCAAAATAAAGATAGAGTCTTAAGAAACTTAAAACGTACATGGCCATGTAGTTGCCAAGATGGCTAATATTAGAAAGTTTGACATACAAGTCTCCTCTTTCAAATTAAGGCAAGTTATATGGATCAATTGTACAATACAGCCTACAGAAGGCACAAATTACATTAAAACATTGAAAAATATGATACACTTTGAAAAACGTCAGTAATGTTTTCTACTTGCATACATTGATTTTAAAAAATAGATTTTTCAATATCTCTTATGAAATGTCTCAAATTCGCAACAGACATAAAATGAAAAGCTCAACAAATGCATTTCTGACTTTGTTTTGCCAGCATGTACAAAATTCATATAAGAAAATACAGTTTCAGATAGTGTTATCAGTTGACTTCTTGTCAGTACTGTTGACATCCATTATAGAAAAAAATTCTATTTCCTTCAAACATTTTTAGTAAGGTACTGCTAGTTTAGATGAAAACTTGCTCCATAACCTATATAATACATTGACATCATATGAAACTAACACCAAAATTTATTGTCTATGAATATTTCTACAATACAAAGTACTCTTTGCACCGCACTAGTACTTGCTATACATGTGCAAATTTTGTGTGCAGAACTTGGCCATTCTTATTGGGCAGTATTTATTCTATATGTAAATTAGTTTTTTGTATTTTGGTTGTTCCAAATCAAGGAACTACTTCAATTTGCTCACTATTTTATCTATCTATTAGTATACCTATTGTGCTCTTAGACTTCAAAACAGTTCCATATATAATACATATTTATATTTTGGTCCTTGTTTCTTGTTTACTTGAGTTTTGTTTCAAATCTTTTTGTTTATTTCAAATCTTGAGTTACTCCTGATTGCTTCAAACCCCATTCCTGACAAGTACTTTTAAAGATATAAAAAGTTTCCATGCATAACACATCACAGGTGTTTTTCAGCTAATTGACAATTTCAAAATTACCTCAAGCTTTTAATAATATTAATGAGCATACATTGCAAAAGTGCTCCAGTGGAATTTGGAATTTGTTAAAGTAAAGGCTAAATCAGCTCATTGAACTTATAAATATGCAACTAAACAAGTTAATAGCATGTCTGTGACTGTTATATTAATGCCTAATGGCCATAGGAGCTGTGGCACAGTTGATGGCAAGTTACAGTTTGTAAAGCCAGATGAACAAAAAAATGTCATTGAAAGACTTAAACTTGATCTAAAATGATAGTAAAAAGGTAGGGTTAATTGTCAAATGCATGCCTATAGCATAAAAATGCAAAGTGTTTATAGCATTAATAAATAGAATAATAGCACTCTTTTCCTAGAAAATTGCACATTTATTTAGTATCAAGTTCCCAATGATAGGTATTATTCTTGTATATAATTTTTGCTCACTTTTTAGATTTTTATATTTGCAATTGTAATGTACACAATTATTGATATAGCACTTTCATGTTCTTCTGTAGTTTTCATTTTTTAATTTTAGAATGGAGATGCAGCTAAATGTTAGTATTTTCTAATGAAATATTCATTCACATAAGAGTGGCAGTTTATACTATAAGTACTATTCTAGACCAGTTTACAGCTCAAGATTGGTTTATAGTTAAGAACATCAAGCTCAACTTGCAGAAATGCTTGAAAACATGTTCTTAGACTAAACCCTTAAATGCATTTTACTGCCAAAGAATGAAATAAATTTAGTTTATGCATATTATGTATACTTATGGCCATTGAGTTTTAATGCAAAATTATCTTGGACGTAGCAAATTGTATGATACCACCCAATCAATTTTGTTGAAAACTTAGTTAACTTGTAATAACTGGGACTTTCATATATTTCTTTTTAGGCAGCATTCCTTAATGGCAAAATGCTATATTCAAATTTTTTGTATAAGTCTGTGTGTATAATAATTAAATTTACTTTCAATTTTCATTCTTTAATACAAAAACATGGCTTGTATTGAAATATTAATTAAATCATAAAGAGTGAGTTCTATATATGTAACTCTTCTCTCATTGTATGCTAGCCAGTAGTCACACACAAATTCCAAACTTTGCAACAAGCACTATGTGTGACAACAAGCTCACCCTGCAGATATTGAATACTTGGTTGTTTCAACCCTTCCAGGATTTTTGTTTCAAAACCAAATTTCAATACTGAACATGACTTGCAATACATTAGTATGAATATGCTATTTATAGTTGATTGTAGTTTATTCTAGATTAGTTTAATTGCCCAAAGTTACATAGACTATCTCCCAGCATGTGCAAATATGTTAATTTGATATTCCACTTGAATTTCTAAAATCCAGAGTTCCTTTTTATGAATTTTTCTGTAACAATAAACCTTCAAATGCAAAAAACTAAAGAGATGCATTATCTTAAATATGGCTGCATTTTTTTGTTTGATACAATACTTTAATGACCATAACACAATTATTTTTGTTCCAAATTGATTACACATAATGTTTATGCATACATAAAATTTTAAATTGGACTAGAACATGATAAATAGTACTTTTTTTATTGTCTTTAATTTTTTCTGATAAGGCACTGTTAGAGTAAAAAACTAGCTTCCGGACCTTTCTTTTTTCCAAACAGTTACATTGTTTGCTATAAAGGAATGAGATATTCTTACAAATACATTCACATGCTGCAGTTAAGGTTGGAACTAAAAAATCTGAAGTGCTAATTTAGCAAGCAAAGGTTATGTTAGGAATGTAACATGCAATATAAACAAAAGAAATCTGTGACAGAATACGTAAATTATTACATCCTAAATTGTGTTGATAGAAGTGAGATAACTTCATCAACAACAAAATATCACTCACTGAAACTTGTTATCATAATCTAGCCTGGAACTTGTTCTTATGTACTAAACTGAAACTTCAACATAATATCAGAAGAAACATACCACAGCTACAGAATGAAATTATCTTCCTTAAGTGTTAATTTCTAACAGGTTATTTATCACTTCCATCGATAGTTCAAAAATTTGAAGGTGTTTGAGTACTAGAGTCCTTGTACTTTTTGTTAAAAACTAGTGAAAAATGCAATATATGCTTGGTAAACTTCATTACACTGCTTAATAGTAGTTTTTCCATGATAAGCTTTGATAATATGTTTACAAAATTGAGCAATCTCATTGTTTCTATCATTTCTACACATTCCCCCTCCCTAAATTTGTTGAATTTTGCAGAAGAGCATACCCCATTAAGTTGCAATGAATATAGTCATATATCAATATATCAATTTTTGCAATATTACTCCAAAAAACCAAGATAATAATCCTGTCGTTATTTAAACAATGATGATAAAGTAAGACAAAGTCCAAATATATTTGAGATAAGTCAGACTTGTTGTTTTTCATTTTTCCTAGCATGCTTGATGAGTAATTGTTAGGACTACAACAATGCCTCAGATCCCCATATTCCAGAATATTCTATACTTCATGTTCTGTTTCATATATTCTGATGACTCTTTACAAAAGCAGCCAATGGGATATTGTTCTATTCTTATTTTTGTGACTCTTCATGAAAACAGCCAATGGGGATTTTGTTCCATTCTTACTTTGATGACTCTTCACAGATTAGCCAATGAAATATTATTCTGATGATTCTTCATTGATCAACCAATTTAAATTTGGCTAGTCATCAAGATCAAGCTGGTCATAAGATATTCTTTTAAATTTCAACATGTTATCTTGTCATTAGTGGAAACACATTTACATTTACATATAAGTCAATATACTTGTATTCCATTATCTCTCTTGTTCTCTCTTACTGTTATCCATCTTCCCTGTTCTATTCTTGTTTCTTTGATCCTTTTCCTTTTTTTTGCAAGTCTTGACAGTAATTGTTAGGAACTAGTGTTTTATATTTCTAACAGTAATGCACATTATTAATTTCTTCAAGACCTTTGCACAAAGACAAACCCCCAATAATGCACATAAACTGTCACCAAATTTCTTCTTACTTCAGTAACTTTGGAAATAAGGCTACACCCT
>JAULBW010005888.1:0-18019 GCA_032358265.1 Vaucheria bursata | reverse complement strand
GCAGTCATTTTCATTTTTACCTTAATTTTTCTTACCTGTGATTAAAGGTCATTCAGCATTATAAACAAACTAATAAACAACATGTCTGGTCGAAAAAAACGTGAACCCGTGTGGTCTGATAAAAACCATTCTGACTCTGAAGATGAATTAATAGCTGATTCAAATGAAGAAGAGAATGTATATAAATTATTAAAAACTGCATCAAAACGCAAAACAAAAGTGAATGATAATAATAAAGCATATGTTCCTTCTGAAGAAGAATTATTACAAGAACAATATGATGATGTAGATGACCCAAAACTACCAAATAACGGTAAAACAAAACAATCGAAATCGAAAGTGAATAAGAATAATCGTAATGAAACCAAGTTTGATGGGAATGATAATGATAATAATAATCCTATTAATAAGGCAGTTGATTGTGATAGTGGTGCAATTCCTGTAAATAAGTTATCATGCTATATATTCCTATTTTGTGGAATTTTTTTGTTATTATCGTATTTATTTACATCAATGCAACCTCCAATGTTAATCAAGTCATAAGGCTGTTATAATATTAATTCAGAGACACCAGTATTATGAAGCTTACAAAGCTTATTAGCAAACACGTTAGTAACTGGTTTACATACAGAATTGTTCAAGAAATAAACTGTCAATGTGACGTATTTATTGGTGAATCGGAAAAATAATATTAACGAGATATTCATATGAGTAGTGAAATGGTTATTGATTATTTGTCATTTTATAGATTATGAATTACTAAAATGGAATACTATAAAAATATACTACTGTTAGCTAATAGCTATAACTGGTACAATTTAGAAATAGTAAGATTCACAAAACAAAATACTTTATCATTTTAACCTATATAAGCTAAGAATTTACCAAATTAAACGATTGAGGCTGTTATTGTATCAATTTCAATAAATTAAAATCAAAAACAAAACAAGCTTTTATATAGAAACGAGCGAAAATAAAGAGGACTTATTAATGACATTATTATTACTTTTCGTTGAGATGGTTGAGTTTTGTTATTGCATAATGAACACTGTACATGAAAAATTAAAGTGCATTTGATACATTGATTGAAATACTTGAATTATGTAAGAAATTAATTTTATAATATTAATATTTATTAAAGATTATATATTATAAATTTATGGTCCAGCTTTTTTAGTTTTAGTTTGTTTTTCTTCAGTATTATTATCAACAACAAACATTTCTTTTTCCCATTCTCTAATTTGATTAACATCAGCTTCAACTTGAGATTTATTTTTATGTACTAATGTACATGAACCAACAGCAGTAAAACAATCTATAGTTACATGTACCATATCTCCTATTTTAGGCATAACATCAAATTGTACAAATGATGGTAATTTTTCCATATCATCTAAATGTTTAAAACCAATTAATTTACCTGTTGTATTACATACAAAATCTACTTTAAATCCATATTCTTTTTCATCTCCACATACATCCGGTATTTGATCAAATTCTTGTTGAGATATGGTTGCTGATACTAATGTACCTACTTGATTATAACCCCATACTCTATCAGCTAATGGCATAAATGTACCTTCACAACCATGACATCTAGCACCTACTTCAACTAAACAAGGACCTGTTTTAGTCATTATAACTTCACCATGACTAGCACCATATCGAATATTTAATGCTTCTAATACTTTATTCATATATGAGGCTAATGATGCACCTATTTTAGATTTACCACTAATTGATCCCATACCAAAATAAACAAAATTAACACCATGAAATTTTCTTTTATCATAATCCCATATAGCTACTATTTTATGTTTACCATCTCTACTAACACCATCTACAACATATTCAATACCTTCTAAATATTCTTGTACTACTACAGCTTCATTTAAAAAACCTAATTGATTTTGTGTTCCTATGATAGATTCAAATTTTTCCTTGGCTTCTTCTAGAGATTCACATAAAAAAACATTATCTGAACCTGCACTTCTAATGGGTTTTAATACTAATTTAAATGGATTTGGACGTAAATCTTCTAAAAAAGCTTCTAATTCAGACCAGGATTGTACACGAGCTTGTTTAACTGCTCTAACACCAGCTCTACGTACAGCTTCACCCATTTGATATTTATCTCTACGAGCATTTGTTAATTCAGTACCATTAGTAGGACAACCTAATTGTTCACTTAAGAAATCAGTAACTTCAACTCCTAATTCTGATCCAGATAATATACCTATTATAGTAAATGGTAAACTAGCTAATGTTACAACTGTTTTATATGGATCAGCTGAATCATGATTTACACTAGCTACAAATTCAGTTCTAACTGATTCATCAACTAAATTTAATAATGCAGGGGCAACATATCCACTCATTACTCGTATACAAGGAATACCACGTTTAGTTACTTCATGAGCTACATTAGCACCTGTTGATACTGGATCTACAACTACTATTGCACTACGACGAGGTTGTAATCTAGGTGTTAACATAGGACTACCCATAATATTACTAGATGAACCTTGATGTTGTGCGGCTGGTGTTTGATTATTAATAGGAGCAAATGCTGGAGATGATAATTGTAAACTAGGTACTGGACCAGGAGCTATTCTACCGCTAAATTGTGTAGAATGTAATATATTTTGTTGTTGTATTGGTTGAGTTTGTTTACTTAATAATTGTAATTTTTGATCGAATTCTTCTTGTTGTTGCTTTAATTTCTTTCCATAATAATAACTCATAGTTAAACCACTAAATAATACACTAGCTCCTACTGCTCCAGCTAATAACATTGTATTGTTATTGTTATTATTGGAGGTAGTATTAGTGGAATCATGAGAGAATTGACTACCAGTTACTACACGATATTGAGACATGATGGATTTGATTGATTATTTAATCTTTATACACTAATTTGATTGATATATTTAGTTACTTGATTTATTAATTTAGTCTAATTACTTTTGTTTCTACTATTTGTTGCTAACTCAAATATTTACTAAAGTAGTATATGCACTATACTTAATATTTAAGTTATAATTGGTTTATTTTTGCCTTGTATTTAAGTTATGTATATACTATAAACAGCATCAACAAACAATACTACAACCGCACTAAAACAATCAAAATATCTAAAAAAAAAAACAGAAAAATGCAAAATCTCCACATTGAACTTATACTGCAAATAATAGTCTCAAACATGCAATAAAATCAAGGTAATTATGGCTTCTAAGAATAATTACAAACAAATTAAACTGACTCAATTCCTAGCTCGATGTTCAAGAGATATATGTTAAAAGTTAAAACAAAAGAGATGGAAACTCCAAAAGTCGCCAATACTTATTTCCTAGTGTTATTGAATTGGTGCAAAGTAATTGAATCACGATAAAAAAGCTGTCCACTAATAAGTAATACTTGTCTAAAGGGGTAATCAGAATATAACTTTCCAAAATTTACGAATAATATTGAGATATCATATGCATGAGCAATGCAGATAGTGCCACCATCGCCATTTGGAACGATCCAAAAATCTACATTCAATATATATATTAAAAGAATGTATAACGCGCACCTGGCAGTTCTCCAAATATTAAGTATAATTGCAATGGAATAAATTTTTTTATATTTTTTTCGTTTATTCAATCTGCAACATGTGAATTCTTATCAACACTATTATAGTAGAGATTACATATTTTATACAATCGATATTATTATTATTATTATTTTATGAAGAGAATCCTGAATCTCCAGATTTTAATCTAGCTTGTTGAGTTTTTTTAGGTTTAGATTTAGCCCCATCTTCGTTAGCTTTTTTAACATTTTCAGGTTTAGCAGCTAATATTAATTCAATATGAGATGGACTTGACATATATGGATTAATTCTACCATGAGCTCTATAAGTTCTTCTTCTTAATTTAGGAGCCATATTAGCTTGACAATGATCAACAATTAATGAATCAACATCTAATCCTTGGGTTTCAGCATTAGATTCAGCATTTTCTAATAAATCTAATAAAAATCTAGCAGATTTCTCTGGCCATCTACCTTGAGTAGCACCATGAGTTTTAGCTTGGGCATTACGACCAACACAATGAATAAATCTTCTAAATGGAATACAATCTTTATGATTAATAACATCATTTAAATAAGCCTTAGCTCTTTTTAATGACATTCCTTTAATAGCTTGACAAGTTTCACGGGTATTCTTAAAATGGACACGTAAATTAGAACCACGAGCTTTTACTGCTTTATTAGGATCACTTGGTTCTCTACTATATTTACCCATTTCTATTAATAGTGTATTATTATAATTCTTTTATTGCAATTGAATTAAACTATTAGTCCTAATATACTATTGTTACACTAACAATTTTGCTTTTTGTTCAATCGGCAATTTATATCAGAGCTAAGAAAGCCATTGTGAATTGTGAAAAGCCCTGACACAAAAAGCGATTTATCTCTTTAAATACAATATATAATAGATTATCTCTTACACGATTTGCAATATCACCTTGTATTGTATCACACAAAATGAGATAGCAAACCTTTACATTTATGGCATAATATTCTGCATATCTTATGAGCTCTGATTAATTTTACCTATCTAGTGTATGTAATACGCACCTTTATTCATATTATATCACCTAAGATAAGGCGATCGAATCGTTTAAAGTTGTCGATGTAGCCCTAAGCTGCCGGAGTTCGATAAAATTGAGAACTTACTAAAATTGGTGATTGTAGAGCAATGTAGAGTTAATTGCTAAGCTTAGTAGTAAAGCAGAATTAGGTTACATACAATCCCCACTTGCAACAATGTTATCTACAATGCGTACAACGATGCATAATACATTGAAATATCGTATTAATAATAATAACAAAGCTAATGTAATAACATCTCATTTTAAATCTCATAATAATAATAATAGTAACCGCATAATTATTCGTTCATTTGGTAATGATAAGAAAATAACAAATAATAAAGTATATAATTCTCCTGCTGAAGCATTAAATGCAGCAGGTATTAAAAATGGTCAAACTTTATTAGTAGGTGGATTTGGATTATGTGGTATACCAATGGCATTAATACAAGGAATAAAATCCTGTGGTACTAAAGATTTAACTATTGTTAGTAATAATTGTGGAGTTGTAGATTGGGGACTAGGTATATTATTACAAACTAAACAAATTAAAAAAATGATCTCTTCTTATGTTGGTGAGAATGCTGAATTTGAAAGACAATATTTAGGTGGAGAATTAGAATTAGAATTAACTCCACAAGGCACATTAGCTGAAAAATTAAGAGCTGGAGGAGCAGGAATTCCCGCTTTCTTTACTAGAACTGCTGCAGGTACACAAGTTCAAACTGGTGGATTTCCTATCAAATATGGTACAGATAAAAAATCTGTCGTAATTGCCAGTAAACCAAAAGAATTACGTAAATTTAATGGTGTTGATTATGTAATGGAAGAATCAATAACTGGAGATATTGGATTAGTTAAAGCTTGGAAAGCCGATACATTTGGTAATTTAATATTTCGTGGAACAGCCGCTAATTTTAACCCTGATGTAGCAACAGCTGCTAGATATACAATAGCTGAAGTTGAAGAAATAGTACCAGTTGGAACATTTCAACCCGATCAAATTCATGTACCAGGGGTATATGTTAAAGCTATTGTTAAAGCAAATGTTGAAAAAAGAATTGAAAAACAAACGTATGTAGATGAAACTGGTAAAACAGCAATTACTGGTAAACCAGGTAAACCAGATGCAGCTGAAAAACAAAGAGAACAAATAGTTCGAAGAGCTGCATTAGAATTAAAAGATGGTATGAATGTTAATTTAGGTATTGGTATGCCTACATTAGCGAGTAATTATTTACCTAAAGGGGTCAGAATTATGTTACAATCTGAAAATGGTTTACTAGGTATGGGTCCATATCCAACTAAATCTAAAATGGATGCAGATTTAATTAATGCAGGTAAAGAAACAGTAACTACATTACCTGGTTCATCTATATTTAGTTCATCTCAATCATTTGGTATGATTAGAGGTGGACATATCGATATATCAATATTAGGAGCAATGGAAGTAAGTCAATATGGAGATTTAGCGAATTGGATTATCCCTGGTAAATTAGTTAAAGGTATGGGAGGTGCTATGGATTTAGTATCATCAGGTTCTTATATTGTTGTAACTATGGAACATGCTATAAAAGGGACAAAACCTAAAATATTAAATAAATGTACTTTACCTGTAACTGGATTAAAATGTGTAAATAGAATTATAACTGAATTAGCAGTATTTGATGTACATCCTACTGAAGGATTAACATTAATTGAAATTGCTTCAAATACTACTGTGGATCATATTAAATCGGTTACAGAAGCACCATTTAAGGTAGCTAATAATGTTAAAACTATTCAATATGCTTAATTATAAAATAGTATAATGTATGTATTTATTTATTTATTTATTAAGTTAATGTACAGAATTTATGTTCATCTTATATAATATATTTATTAACGAAATATTAATAATAATTATTGAATTATTAGTTAATGTTTTGGTTTATTGTATATAGTTGTTAATATTGTACTACTAGCAGTAATTACTGTGTTTTAATCCTGTAATTGTTATTCAGTAAAATGAAATGGGACATACCAAATAGTAGATTATAATATAATATAATATTAATATATATACTATGACATCGATATTCATATGATTGAGAGTTAGAGATTGAGAAACTGTGTAGAATTTATATATATATCAACAATCTGGTGTAGTAATAGCTAGCTGGATATTATATACAAAACACGAAATGTTTAAATAGCGCAATTGGCCACCAGTAATAATAATAATAATAAGCTATGCAAAACATTATAATAATAGCTAATTAAAGCGCTTTACATACAGATGTATATCAAATATTATAATAAAAATAACTGTTGCATAATATAGGATACAGCTAAAGAAATAAAAAAAACGAAATGAAAAAACGAGGAACTCTGACTACAATTAGTAGTAGTAGTAGTAAACTGACACCCAAATTAAAAATAAAGTAACAAGTGGTATTAATTCAGGGTGTTATTGTTATGATTATTATTATTGTTACTATTTGTATTACTTAATGCTCTAAGTTGTGGATAGGGACTAGTAAATCCAGAGGAGAAATAACCAGAAAATGAATTACTATTACCAATACTAAGACTATTTTGTAAGTTTATATTAGGTAAAGGGCTTGGTAATGGCATATTTATTGAACTTGAAGAATTATTTAATGCAAATCCATTATTATTTGTATTGTAATGATTGGTATTAGTAGTATTAATACTGTTGTTAGGATTCATCATACTATTATTACTATTGTGATGATTAAAAGGTGGAGGAGATGGATTTCTAGATTGATTATTGGATGAAGGTAATATTTCAAGTGGTGGTAAATTAACACTACTACTATTATGACTATTATTTGCACTTAGAGATAAGGGTCGTAAATCAGGAGTAATACAATTTGTATTTTGTCCAGGAACAGTCATATTATTTAATAGCATTGCATTATTATTTGTATTATCCATATTCAAATTCATTTGACTTGTATTGTTATTATTATGATTACTATTATTACTATTTTGAACATATAACTGACTGACACCCAGAAAATTATTATTTGAGGCGGTGTTGTTATTACTAACAGTAACATGGTGATTGTTCTGGTTATTAACTGCATTATAATTATTATTATTGTTATAACTAGCATTGTTAGTATGATCGAGTTGTAGTTGTTCTATAGGTCCATGATCGACAGATTGTCTGGGCCTTTTTGATGGAGAATTTTGGACTAAACGATTTTCATAATTAGAAGCCATTGGACTACGATTACCACTATTAGTACTACTAGTTTTACTACCTCGGTGAGTATTATTGTTGGTAATATTTGGATTGTTGACATTAGTATTACCAGTGGCAGCAAGTTCTTTTGCAGCTAATAATCTAACTTCGTTTTCCAAATTAGCCGCATGTTGTGCTAACTCTATCTGTCGTTGTAATAAATATTGTTTTTGTGATTCTATCGAATCGCCATTATTATTAACAATAGCATTATTATTAGTATTATTGATAGTAACAGGATATTGGGATCTAATTTGAGGAGCAGAACAAGGACTAGCATCAAAAATAGAAATATTAGCATTAGGATTAACAGTTGGTATCAAATGCATTGAATTATTATTACTATGGGACGGTGATTGTCGTGAAGTATTAATGGGATTAACAGTAAAAGATTTACGTTTAACACGAGCATTTGGTACAACTATATTAGGAATATTGTTATTATTGTTATTATTATTATTATTATTAACATTATTATTGTTGTTGGCATACAAAACTGGTTCAGGAGCACTGTGATAATCGTTTATTGAATTATTACTATTTATGTTAGCGTTATGATTATGATAGTGATGATTATTATTATTAGTGTTATTAACAGGATGATGAGCATTAACTTTTTGTTCAGTTAAGTTTTGTAAATAATTTTGTAAACAACCACATTTATACATATGAAGTAAAGCACCATGATTATTAGCAGCTTGAGCTAATAATCTAGAGAAATTAGCTAATTCAACAAAATCATTATTTAATGCTGGTGGAGGAGATTGTCCTATACTTCCTGTAGAAGTATTTAATGTAGAAGTATTTAATTGAGGAGTTGATTGAGCTGAATGAGTTGCAGTACTTACAGCACTTGCTTGTCTAGTTCCATTATTATTATTAATAATGTTAGCATTAGGATTATTGTTGTTGTGTGAAATTGAATTAGAATAAGAATGATAACTATTTGCACTAGTATTTGATCGAGGACTAGATAACATATCAATACTATTAGGTTGCGGTAATATTATAGGAGGAGGATTACTATTTGCATTAGTATTGGCATTATTATTGAAATGATTAGCATTAATATTGTTGTTGTTAATAGTATTGTTGATTGTAGGATTGGTATTGAGGCTATTGATATAATTATTTGTCATAGTCGCCATAAAGTTAGCTACGGAATTATGATTTGGACTTGGAGAAGAACTACTGACATTATTATTATTGTTATTATTATTATTGTTAAGAATAGTAGTGGATACAGTAGGATTAGAGTTTCTATGAATAGTTCTATTAGCTGGTACAGGATTACCATCTTTAATTACTGGTAATTCTTTTCTTCTTCTAAAATATATACCACAAGCATTACAAACTCTTTTTCTTTGTCCATTAACATAAGCATAACGTGGCCTACAAACTGTACGGTGAGGGTCCTTTTTATCTAAGGTTCTAGGAGGACCCAATACGGAAGATTTACCACAATGTTCGCATACAAATTGACCTAATACTGTGACAGTTTGGGAATTATTATTAGAGTTGTTGGTATTATTATTGGTAATGGTTATAGGAAGAGGAATAGGAGAAGAATCAGTTGTAGGATAAGGATATACAGAATTATTTGGACTAGCATTAGGGCTATCACTTGGTGAATCATCGTAATCATCATTGAGGTAATTATCACTATCAATATTATTGTTATTATTATGGTGAGTTGTAGTATTATTGTTTATAATAAATACCTCATTATCAACAGGACTAGGGTTAGTAACATTATAATTAGGATTGTTAATACTACTTCTATGGCTTATAGAATTAGAATTTGAGCTAGGAGATTGATCAAATATATTACTATTACTAACGTTATCTAATATCTTAGTAGAAGATGGAAGTGAAGAAGGTAACGGATTAACATTATTACTATACTGATTATTATACTGATTATTTGATTGTAATAGAGGTAATTGAGTAATTGATCCTCTTCTAGGTTCAGTTGAATTAAATAAAGGGGATTTTCGAATAGAATTAGAGTTAATATTACCATTTAATCCATTATTAATAATATTAGGTGCATTTAATTGTAATTGTTGTTGTTGTTGTTGTTTTTGTTGTAATTGTTGTTGCTTTTGTAATAATAATAAGTGTTGTTGTAATAATGTTGTTTTTATAGCGGCTTCATTATCAACAAAACTATTAGAATTCATTATTAAGATCTCTCTTATATTATTATTACCCACACTCCTTTTAATCTGGTTTCGTTACTTTACAAGTATACTGCATTTTTTTAAACACTAAATCATTTTATTTTACAAAGTAATAAGTTGGAGAATTATTACTGTTATCAATGGTGTTCGTTGATTCTATTTATAGATAATATTAATATATTTGATAGATCTATGATAAGATAAGTATTATTAAGCACAATTAAAATGCATTAAGGGGGTTGTTTCTTTAATTGGGTTGAATAAATAAATGTAGGGATTGTGAGTTATAGGATTATTTTGTAATAAGAAGGATTGTATGTGTTTCAGCATTACATATACTATATGCTAGAAAAGGTTAAAGGAAAATGAAGCGACACACTAAAGGTTTCATTTCTTTTCTCCTAACACTGGGTTTATTTATATATCACTCTCAGGACTTAATATAGAGACTATTTATATAATTTACTCCTGCCTCATCTATATAAGTGAATCATCGTATGTAGATTAACCATATGCTCTTACCCTTCACTTAATATATAGTCTACAACGTTTTCTTTTCTTAGTTCGTCGCTGAAAATATAATATTATTGGGGTAACGAGTAAGTTTATTGACAAGAATAACGAATAAGATGTACGACAAAATTAATACAAACCTGTTTAATGAAGCTGAAAACATTATGGTGATTTGTTTTTCGATAGAACTGTTACTAAAACTTAAAGAAGCAATATTAATTGGTGTACAGGAGTAACTGATAAAGCCATTTTCGATATCTTAACGAATAAAATTGTAGTATTATATTGTAATCATTCAAGATAGCAATTAATGAGGGGTACAGATCGAACAATTGATTTTTTGAACAATGAACAAACAAAGAAGAAAGAACCAATTCTATATTGATACTTAAATATCGAGTATACACTAGCGGGATAGTTGAAATGATGCTTAACATTACCCAAGATTTTGATGGATGCTTGTTCAACAAATGAGTGCAGCTGTGGCCTATGTTTGAGCTATGGGTTCAAGAGCTGGAACCTCATCAGAATTATTGTTAGTGGTACTTTCGTCACTCTCATTTATAACATTTAACTTCTTACTGAATTGATTTAACAATGATTCATAACAGGCTTGATGTAATATTTTATTAAGATAGTCAATTTGAACTTGTTTTTTACGCTCAATGTATAATTGTCTTGAACTCTTTGTATCATTAGTATTACTAGTATCCATACTATTACCTTGTTCTATTAATTGTTGAGATTGTGTATCTATTTTAACTCTAATAGCTGATTTAAACATCCATTGTTCATCTTCATCATCCCAAATAGTCTCAAATTTTTCATTACATACAGTACATATAGCATTTGTATCATCAGCAGGGACTAAATTAGCTCTAGTATTAGAGTTATTACCAAATTCAGAATCCTCTTGATTATTACTATTATGATTATCTGGTCCAGTAAAAGGTTGATTAGTTGATTTACCAAATACAACATCATCACTTTCAATCCATTCATTTTCACTCCAATAATATTGTTGATAAGGTAATTGTTTGGATTTTTTAATATCTCTACGATTCATTTTAAAATGAAAATCTAAATGAGATGACATTAAATCGGAATCAAAAAATCTTAAGCCACATGTTTTACATTGTAATTTCATTTGATTATATAATGATTCAACTGTTGGATTATTTGATCTTAGTTGAGATGTATTCGATGAATTAGTATCATCAGAAAAAGTATTATGAGAAGGACTAGAACCTGAATTTAATAGGTTAGAAGGAGGAGCATTAAATACAGCTGGTTGAGATTGATAAGTATTTTGTTGCGGCATAGAATAATATGGAGCTATAGGTGTAGGAGAGGGTTGAACAATCGGCGGACCAGAATAAATAGGTGGATAGCTAGATATCAATTAATCAAAAACCAATGAAATAATATAAAGTAAACAAAACAAAATAGAAAAATAAATTTAGATGCAAATATATAGTTAGAAAAATATTCTGTGTAAGGGAATGTGTGAATATGAGCTTTGAATTATATATGAGTTTAATTGGTTGAACATTAATAAAACATTCAATATTAAACATTTACAATATGCAGTAAAATACGAAAGCAATATTAGACCCATATTACTCATTATATAGTTATGTTTATATACGCACTTAACAATAGGTTGTGATGTTTGAGGTTGAGTTGCTTGTTTAATAGCTACAGTTAAAGCATCAATTTTAGATTGAATACTTAACATATCGCAACCATTTTCAAAACTAGATCGTAAATCATTTAATAATGGATGTAAATGCGGTAAACCTACTAATGATTGTTGTAATGTAGTTAATACATTTTCAATTACAGGATTAATAACAGATTGAGGTTTTGGCATTGGTGAAGGAATATTTTGAGGTTGTAATGGAATAGGTTGTGGTGTAATAGATTGTCTAAGTCTTTTATTTGAATCATTAGCATCATCATGGGGTCTCTTACGTGGATCATTAGCTGTAAAATTAGATACAGTATTATTATTATTATTATTGTTATTACTATAATTATTAGGTGTAGGAATATTAGCAATTTTACACATAGATATAATAGCGTCGTCAGTTAACCAATTTCCATCTCTCCATAAAGTTAATAATTTATTTAAAGTAGATTTTTGTTTAGCGTCAATAGTTGGATTTTTATATGTAGAAGAATAAATAGCTGGTAATTGTGATGATACATATGTTCTATAATCATTTGTATTTTTAATATTTTTTAATATACTATCAAATAAATATAATAATGGTAATCGTTTATCTACAGATATTTCAGATGCTATTCTTTGTGTAATACATGTTACTATTGATGATGCATATTCACGATATTCATCTGCTAACATTGTTAATGCATTGATTAATGGTTTTGCTGGAATTATTAATTCACTTAATTTATCACGATAACTACATATAAATTCATCTTCTGCACTTGAACCAGATCCAGAGGACATTTATGATATATATATGTACAAAAATAATTATATTATAATAAGCAGTTGTTGTTTTATTGCAAGCAAGTTTATTTATTTATGGATTGTATGTATATTAAACTAAAACTAAAAAGTGATGCTCATTGTTATATTTGTTTGTACTATAAAATTTATTTTTTATTAATTTTGCCTTAGATTTTGTTTTTTTGAATCATTTTTCCTTTAATTTTCCTTTACTTAATTAACGGCTTTAGGTTGGTTAAGGGCTAAAAATAGAACTAAAAATTTATTCTTTTTGGAACAAAATAATTAAACACAATAAAGTAAGGATAAAAGGATTTGGTTAGCAATTATATCATAAGAGTAATAGTTACACAATCACATATCATCCTCCACACTTCATATTCATTTCCACCCTTGTTAATTAATAATATATTATAGTTGTAAGGAATTTCAAGTTGTGTAGCTGAAAATAATAATAGCTTATCTAATAATAAAAATGTCAACTACCACACAAATTCCTGAAGCTAAAACAGCATTAGAATTTATACGTGATCGTTTATATTTTGTCGCATTAAATAAAGCTCCAATAACATTAGGTTTACCCTCTAATCAAGATTGGTTTCATATAGATGATTTATTACGTTATGAACCATTTTTTAGTGATTTTGGTCCACTTAATTTAGGTTGTACTTATAGATTTTGTTCTATATTAAATAAGAAATTAAAAGATCCTAATAAAGTAATATACTATTATAGTACTAATAAATTACAACAAAAATCTAATGCTGCTGTATTAATTGGAGCATATGCTATTATTTATTTAAATCGTACAGCTAATGATATATACGATAATTTATTATATTTATATGAGCCTTATGTACCGTTTCGTGATGCTAGTGTAGGACCAATAACATTTGCCTTAACAGTTAAACATGTATTACGTGCCTTTGAAAAAGCTAAAAAATATGAATTCTTTGATTTTAATAATTTTAATGTACAAGAATATGAACATTTTGAACAAGTAGATAATGGTGATCTTAATATTATTATACCGAAGAAATTTTTAGCATTTAGTGGACCTCATGGTAATAAAACAGGACCTGATGGTTCAACATTATTAACTCCCGTTGATTATTTACCTATATTTGAAATGTATGGGGTAAGTACTGTAGTGAGATTAAATAAAAAAATGTATGATAAAACACAATTTGAATCAGCTGGATTACAACATTTTGATTTATTTTTCCCTGATGGTTCAACACCTAATAATACAATAGTTGAAAAATTTTTAAATATATGTGAAAATGCTAAAGGTACTATAGCTGTACATTGTAAAGCTGGATTAGGTAGAACTGGTACTTGTATTGCATGTTATATAATGAAAACATATAAATTTACAGCTGGAGAAGTTATAGGTTGGTTACGTATATGTCGTCCTGGTTCAGTTATAGGAATACAACAGGCTTATTTAAAACAACAACAATCTAAAATGTGGAAATTAGGAAAATTACAAAGGCAACACAATAAATTAAATAATATTTCGAATAAATTAGGGAAATTTACTATTCATGATTCAGATAATGAGGATAATACACCACAATCACCTATTTCACCTAATACTAATACTTCCAATAATAACAACAATAGTAATAGTAATAATAATAATAATAGTCATCATAAAAGTGCAGTTGTTGTACCTGTTAGTATGAACGCTATGATTAATATTAGTAATTTTGGTACTAATAATAATAATCGTCTCATTGATAATATACAAGAATCCAAACAAAACAACAACAATAATAACGTTATAGCATCTAATTCTCCATTATTAACTATAAATCCTCGTGCATTTTCAACCTCAATGCCTGCTAATCGTAAACCACCTGAAGAATATAAATCTAAATCCACTAAAACTAAAGTTCGTCGTACTACTAATGCTGCTGGTCAACCAATAAGAAAATCTCTTAATAATGGAGCTCATACCCCTAAAGGTACATCAATTTCAACTTTAGCTTCATATAATTCTAATAATAGTAATCATAGTAGTAGTAATACTAATAGTAATGGTTCTACTCCTAATCGTATAATTAAACAAGCTACTATAATTAATACTACAGCTGCTACATTAAGATCTAATAGTGGTCATAATAGTAATCATCATAGTGGTACTGCTAGTCCTAATAACAATAATACTACAATTATTAGAAGAACTAACCCTAATAATAATAGTTCTATTATTATTAATCCTATTAAAACTAAATCTCGTAAGTAAACAAACTTAATTTATATTATTATCTATAGCTAATTTATACACCACAAATCATTTTATTCTAAAATGAGTGCATTTGCATTTTATTCGAGTAAAGTGATTATTTGTGCATAATGTATATAATTATTACAATTATTGATTATTTTAATCGTTCATTGTTTAACATTACACAATAGGTAGTAAGTATATATTTATACTCATTTTTATATTGCATTAAATGTATTAATCAATATTATATTGTGAATCCTATAGCTCAATTTATTTATATATCTAATTTTAGCAAAACAATTGTATTAATAAAAAGTGAAATACACAAATCCATCCTGTTTCTTGCAACAATTGTGAATTAATGTTAAAAAGAAATAATACATACTCCATTAAATACCAGCATCATATTATCTTTAATTTAGTTGAATTGGTTATAAATGCTGCTATGAACTAGCTGCAGGTTTTCAAGGTGTAAACTCAAACTTGAAAACATTGTATCAAACTCAATACCGATTTATATAAAAATATAATTACAGATATAAATAGAATACAATGAGTAGATAATAAATAGTAAAAATAAAGAAATAAAAAATAAGAATTGGTTCCCCATACGGGATTCGAACCCGTGTCACCCACGTGAAAGGCGGATATACTAACCAACTATACTAATGAGGAATTTTATACTTACATTATTTCACTCAATTGTATATAAGCCAAAGTGAGATTGAAACAAAATTGAACACAAACCACTATTTGCACAAAAATGTTAATTATACAGTAGCACAAGTTGAAAGCATTATCAATCCACATGTTTCATGTTTAATACATCATAATACCAACTCACAACCTGAAATTGTTACATTGATGGTTAATACACACAGTTAATGATTAACAATAATAATTATATTTAGAAGCTATATTACAATAGTTTTGCGCATCTTATTATCGCAATAAATATATAAATAATATGGATCAAATCATACAACATAACTATAACGATAACATCACTAATGTTACAACTGTTATAACTAATGATAATATCCATAATAATAACACTATAAAGGAAGAGGATAATGATATCGATAATAATGATAATGACAACACAAACTCCTATACTTATGATTCTAATTTAAAACAATATATTTGCAATTATGATGGGAATTGTAATAAATCATATGCCAAATTAAAGCATATAAATCGTCATATATTAACAGCTCACAGTGCAGATAAACCGTTTAAATGTCCTTATAATGAATGTGCGTCAATAGGTTATACTAGAAAAGAACATTTAAATCGTCATATTAATAATGCTCATATGAATATTAAAAAATATGCATGTACTATTAATAATTGTAATCATAAATATTTTACTCCACAACATTTAAAACGACATATTCAATCACATCATAACAGTACCAATACTAAGCATAATGATAAAAGTAGTATTGCTTCCAATGATATGGAAACCAAAAGCATCGATAATAATATATCTGATTCCGCACCGATTATCAAAAAGCCTAAAAAATTGAAAGATCCAAATAAACCAAAACACCATCATAAACATATTTGTAAATTCATTATTCACAATAGCGTTAATAATAATGACGAACTTAAAGATAACGACAGTAATAATAATGTCAGTAACAATATTGAATGTGGTCAAGCATTTACATTAAAATCTGAATTACAATATCACATCAAGGCCTTTCACGGTGCAAAATTATATTTATGTGGTATTGATAATTGCGCTTTAGAATTTAATAAAATGTCAGAATTAACAAAACATAAACACCATCAACATAGTAACCATAATAATCACCGAGTTAAATGTTCATATATGGATTGTCATAAAGATTTTAGTAATCAATCGAATTTAAATATGCATATTAAAAGTGATCATCTTGGTTTAAGACCTAAATGTGATAGAGTTGAGTGTAATGGAAAAGATTTTTCAACTAAACAAAAATTACAAGAACATATGTTATGGCATCAAACTAAAGATGTAAACAAAGCCAATGGAATCATTGAGAATAATAAAAGAAAAGTAAGCGCTATCGATAGTTTAATTGGGGCGAAACATCCTTATCACAAAAATAAAAGAAAGCGAGATGATATGAATAATGATGCAATTAATAGTACAATTGCTAATGATGATAGTTTAGATAGTAATAATTGGATCGATAGAATTAATAGTATGATAAGCAATAATGATAGCAACAATATAATTTCCAACGATACAACAGGATCACAAGAATTACCTCAATTAGAACAGATTACAATTGATACTGTTAATTTTGCTGCATCCATTGCTAATAATCTATTCAACTAGACTAACATCCAATTAGTACTGCTACAAATGATGGTAATAATATCGTATCGTAATAGTTTAAATTGTTCAAATAGCATCAATATTGTTAATAAATACTAATTAATACGGTACTATTATTGAATAACGACCCGGTCATAATTGTAACCAATTTATTGAACGAGGTTTAGTCAAATTAGTCCTAGTATGAAACTGCAGCTTCGTCTTAGCTGAATTTGTACTGTGAAAAACATACCTGAATATTTATATATATTTGTATACTAAATACAGTACATTATAACAATATTCATTAAATATGTATTCATTACAACATATATATAGTTGTAAGTTAATGTTATAACTAGTTCTATTCAAGTGAAAAAACAACATTTATATCAATTTATCTAGCT
>JAULBW010005877.1:0-18029 GCA_032358265.1 Vaucheria bursata | reverse complement strand
TGTCGGAAACACATATAATAAAGTACGTGTTTTCTTGTTTAATCTTATTTCTTGTCATTGGTTGGCGTGCCTAACACTTCTATAAAAATATCTTGATCTGTTACTATCAGGCAATATTCTGCATTCTTTTCTGATGCCAAAGATATTGTACTGCCTCATACTCACTTAACCCAGGACAAGCAATCACATTGCTGTTTGAAATGTAAAACACAACAAAACACAGGAAACTGACAGAAATGTGTATTTTTATCATGTACTAATTGTTGATAGAAGTGAGCTAAATTTATCATTGCAACAAAGTACATAGCCCTACTAGAATCTGTGTAGCCAATTTACTTGGAATGTCATAAATGAACACTGGCCGCAGCTATAAAAATAGAGTTAATCCCTAAGGGAGTTAATTCCTAACAATCAGTCGCTTTGCAACTGATACTGCACCCTAATCATGGCAGTTGCTGCTGTGGACTTTTCATTGTGTGATGTTAATTTTGTGTCTTTCACAGTTACAGCAATATTATTTTACAAGTAATGTGGACTATTCTATCATAACAGCTACCTAATCAATTACACTTCTAAGCAGCATCAATT
Organism: Vaucheria bursata; assembly: GCA_032358265.1. NCBI lineage: Eukaryota > Xanthophyceae > Vaucheriales > Vaucheriaceae > Vaucheria > Vaucheria bursata. Next base: position 17,441 of record JAULBW010005877.1, on the reverse strand, counting down.
GAAATAGTGAAAAAATAAACTTCAATACAAATCTTGACTTACTTCTGTGGCTTCTATAGGTACTCACACTTAGCATTGCCTTAAAAATCACGAGTTAATGTTTTTCAGGCCAGATACAAACCAAATCTTTGAATGTTTTTGCTTATCTGCATTCATCCTATTTTTGCTATAGCAATGACAACCAATATCAATCACATTAGTACCTTAAATCAATTTTCATTTCTAGTGTGAAGAATAGATTTGTGAAATGATAAGTTTTCTCTTGTATCTTTATCTATAAGTCAAACCAGATGTTTTCTTTTACTTTGACTTCAAGGTAACAACTCTATTGAACCTTGCAATGTAAAATACATCATTTATTTTGAGAACAAATCTTTTTCTGCTAGCATATACTGCATCTTGGTCTCACTTTTTTTCCACTGATTGACTAGAAAGGTACTAACTACCATATTATTTTATTTGTCTGACATTAAATGTCAAGCCACATATTTTTAACTTTCAGTGTTACCATTGAACAGCTTCAAACTCAACAAATTGATGCACTTTCCATGGCCAGGGCAGAATTTTTTTCCTGTGCTGCAGCTCAACAAGCAGTTTTTCAGTACAATCCAGTGCCATTCTTTTAATTTCTTAAGCAAGAAACACCTATCCAACATAGAGATAATGTGAGTGCCTTAAGCCTGACTATAAATCATATTTACTAGAAACCTTGTCTTACAGCAAAGCACCAATCATATCTTCACCAAGCCCCAATATATTATAGAACTAACTGCTCAAAATGAAGTTGATGCAACCCATAGTCTGTATACTAGCAATATGCTAGCACTTTCCCAAAAACACTTAATGTGTACTATTAGCAACTTGCTAAATTCAATGTGGACTTTTTCTACTTTCAACACCCTTAATCAAGAAGCTTGGAAGCAGAAAGGAGGGAGGTGGAATATTAATAGTTTTTTGTTGAGACAAATAAAGTTGCTCATAAGCCATTCAACACATCAGCACATTATGCATTTCTCTTGTTATTTTTAAACAACTAACATTACTTTTATCACTTTTAGGTCTTATTTTTTTGAAAATGTTCTGTATAATTACATGCATATCAATTTGATCCAAAAAGTATTTTTTCCATTATCCTAAATATCTGGCTGCAATACCAAAAAATTTTGTGCATTATCCAATATAAACTGTGGAGTTCAAGATTGGAGCTGAGTAAAATAATGTAAAGGCAAGTATCTTTTTAAGTTGATTAGAGCATCTACAATGCAAGTCTTGCATCAAAATTCAAGGAACTTCAGTAATTTTAAAAGGAAAAATTCAATTAAAATTTTATGCAGTGCAATTCAAGCAGTTTGTCAGCATCTCTCTATTTACTATGAATAATGATGCCAAGATTATGGCTGCTATGTTATGCACAATTTTAATACTATCTGAATTTACAATTGGTTGCAGAAATATATGTGAATGGTACATAGAAAATTTTTAATCGTACATTTTTTTATTACTACCATTTTATTGCTAGTATTTCTCCAAATCTTACCAATCTTCTTCCTAGTACATATTTTTATTGTAGCTTGACCAGGAGCCATAAATTTTTTACAGTAATATTACTTGTTTAAACCAATGCTGAAAGAAAGAAATTTGAGCATAATTGTGATTTCAAGTATGATAAAGTTTCTGTCAATTGGGAAATTTTATTAGGTACATATATGCATTATTCTCATAGGCTGTCATTCAGTTTTGTTTGCAATTAAGATAGCTCTTGAAGCAATTCTGGTTGGTCTGGTTTTTATCTTAGCTTTCAAAATTCTTTGCAAATACTCTGAGACCTTATCATTAAACTACTATTCAATTTATAAGCCTGCAAAAAAGCTTGTATCATCTAATAAAATGAATAATAGTGCAGTTAGAAATGACAAATAGTATGCTATATGTATTTTATGCTATACATTCCTGGCACTGCTGTAGTCAAGCCTGCATTTGTGATCAAAGATGATTACATGTATATAAAGTCGTTTTTCAAAAATATATGCAAAGTTACCATTCACATTTACATATCAATTAAAATCTAGTTGTTGCGTATACTGTCATATATATATCACCAGCCTGTAACATATACTTTGAATAAACCTGCATTTGAAATGAAGATCAACCCTGAAGTTGCATATTGACTGACACTTACCAGTAAGAAAGTACGTTATCCAGTAAAAAAGTAGTTTTTCAATGTTGAAGGTAGAGACTGAGGTGATTATAGCCATCATGTTTGTATTTATTGACAACATAATTGGAAAATGTGATTTGTAACATTTATGCCAGGTTGTAACTAAACTTACATTTGTAAAAGAGAAAAAGCTTTCACAGTGACAAAGTCTCACTTTGAAATTACAGAGAAAGAGCTGCATCATCATCAAAGTTTTGGATGCAGCTTACAATTCTACTGAACCTGCATCAAGTGAAAAGAAGCAGCACAGCTATCTAACCTATTGAACAATCTCAAAAGCAGCAAGAGGTTTCACAGGAAATACTTCCATTAATCAATGTTCAAGTAAAGATTGATACATAGTGTACAAACAATATAACATCTAACTACATTATCTGGACAATTCTGTTGTATTTTTTTGAAAATTCATACTTTAGTGAACCTGCATGTTCATTTTAAACATAATTAAGTGTTACTTTGTTCAATTCATTCTCACAATCCTCTATTCTTGTCGATGAAAAATAATTATATGCAGATGAATCAGCAATCTTACCTGCCTTGAATGAAAGATAAAATTTAAAATTGGTCGAATTTTCACATCTAGCGTTTCTCTTTGAATACTTGATATTATACAACCTTTGATAGTGCTACTGCATTTCATTTTTTAGTACTTTCAACAGTAGGTGCCGTCGTAGCTTCTATCCAATTGAAGACAAGATGAAAACTGAATTCATTCTGCCAAGGATGTTATATAAGGTTTAAGAGATAATTGTCTGTATCGATGAAATAGATGGTATAGCTAGATATCTCAGCCAAAAGATTTCAGCAATTCTTCAAGTATTAGATGTGCCTGGAAAGGTAACTTTTCTGCATAACACTGTAGACTTCAAAGTAGCTTAGTAAGTCTAGTAAGATTGTAAGCATATTAAGTTATATTAAACCTATTCATCTAGTCATTTTTTTGTTCTGTTCATTGCACCAACTATAAAAATTGAGTTATATTTGTAATAGCTCGACTTCCTCAGATGGAGAAAGAAACAATAGTGTGTTCCTAAGCACGCCCACCATTAATTTTTAGTAAGCATCGGAACAAACATTTCAAGGATAGCATAATAGATCGTCCAAATATCAAAAATGGTCTCTTGTATGTAATGCTATAATTCAATACACTCAAAAAGATGCCAAGTTACAAAAAAAGTAATTTTAACAAAAAATTAATTTCAAGTGAAAACTTTAAATAATTAAGTGGTCTACAAAATTTGTTTCACCTAATGCTGTGAAATAGATGCATCTAAGACAAGAAAATTTCATAGGAAATATAAGATTGCACATACGTGGCGCTGGTGAAGACATTCTCATAGCTGAATAATTATTTCGATACCGTTCATCATATTTGCAGAAAGCTTATATCTGCTATATCAAAAATATCTTTTATTAATCAAAACATTCATACTTTCAAGTACATGGTCAACAGGAAAATATAGTTCATCCACCAACACATATCTTTAACATTTGAAGCACCGGCACTAAAATGTACAACCATCGTACTCCACATCACAAGAAACCAAGATACATAGCTCAAAAGTTCAGTTAAACTGAAAAAACCGATTCATTCGATATATTCTCCGGTTTAGATGTTATATTCTGAGCTGAATCGCACTCATTGGATATCGAAAGGTCAATATCTTGTCGGTTCCCAGCATATTCTATACGATGCTTTAGCCAATCAAATTCAATACGAGCATCCTCTCCAGTGCCGCAAATAGAAAAGGGGGGGAAGGGGTTATTACCAATTCCAGGGTACCTATTATCAAAATAAAAATAACTAGTTGATGGCTGATTTTTACCCGCAGCGAAATAAAGAAAAATTCCTATAGAGCAATTAAAGCTAATCAAATCAAATTATATTCTATAAACTTCGAATAGAACATAGTCACTCTTACAAATTGTTACTTATCATGAATACATGAAGAGTCAATTTGTACCAGAATCACCTTCAAAATTTGGGATATATGATAATTATTAACTTGGTGGTCTCAAAAGATGAGTCGCATTCGAAGTTCAAAGCACAGCACTCACCTTGTGGAAGTCAATTCAGAACAATATTTCAGCAAATCAGTCGCGTATTCGGATAGAGAAGCATTTTTTTCACCCAGGATATGATCCGTTTTGCTTTTGTATAAAAGTGTGATGCATTGGCTCAGGGCATCGAGGGTGGGGAATAGCAGTGCTTGAGAGTTTAAAACATCTTCTTCCTAATATAAATAACATAATTGTACTTTCTAAAGAAGCTCTATTTGTATATATATGGTATTTGAGCCGTACGCTAAATTTTTCATATGACTCAAGTACTTCTAAACATTCTTATTGCTTAAATTAAACAAATGACTTGGTAGGTTTAGCAAAAATTGATTGTGCTAACCGAATATATAAGCCATGTATGCATAGCTACAAATGCAACATGAAAGAAATTTGTTAAATTTAGATATGAAAAATAAGACTTATTTAATGTAAGAGAAATTGAAAATAGCGCTAGAATCATATTCATAATTAGAAATGCGACTAGTAGCCAATGAAAATGATAAAAATGGACTAAGGCACAGAAAACTGATTTCTAAAATGTTAACCAATAGTAAGCTTCCAGTACTTTAACTGGCCAATCTACATTTACAGAAATAAATAATTAATTGAAAAAAAGCTTCAATAATACACACTCTACCTCAACATAATCTTTTCTATATCGTTTTTTGCTTCTTCCAGAAATCCTGTTGGAACGAGTACGCCTGGATGTGTCCTGAACTTGATCAGCTTTACCAGGAATACTATATGCAAAGTTATACAAACAGTCAGGCATGCTCATATAAAGAGCAGAAAATCAAAATATATACGTAAATACATAAAATCATTATCATCATGCTTGGGTTTAATTTAAGTAAATATAAAAAAATAACTTTAAGTTAAAAAACTATTAGAAAAGATCTATTTATTGTAATCTGAGAAGCACTGAAAATACTTTTAACTTAAAATTGCGAAGTTGGCTAAATAAATGCATACAACTTTCAAACACCAATAAATTCTCAAGTCAAAATACAAATATAGCCATTTTTTATTGTATTCTAGAACGAATTATATAGAATCTGAGTAATGCCGATTTCTAAACTAACACACTGCATTAATCAAAGAACCTTTGAAGAAGTGGTAATAGAGTTAAATGGGAAAGAAATAAGATCAGAAGTACAAAAAAGAAGAGTACGTAAAAACTATAAAAAAACATGTAGACACAAGACTAATGAGATGAGTTATCTTAGTGATTATTCTGATGGGCTTACATATTCAATAAATGAATAACAAATGTCAAGACATAAACCCAACAGTTCAATAAATAGTTCAGATACAGTGCTTACTTACATTTCCCACTTAGCCCTACGTCCTCCACCAAGCGTAGCGGTCCTCATTGATGGATTCGTTCCGACAACAGCTCTACATAAATCGAACAGTTGAGCATATTTTATAGGAACATTAGCTTTGATATCGATAGAGTGTTGAATCCCTAGCGCCTCAACACCTTCATTCCAAGTATTTTGGAGTAAGCTCGATACGATACACTCGGAGTTTGCAGCTAACTGAGATCCAGCTTCTTGAGTGCCTGCCAGAAGAACTCGAGACAGCGCTTCATACTGCCGTTTTGCCTGAAAAAAGAGAATAGAGTAAACTTCGGATAATGAATTTGTCAGGAATACCGATTAATTTCTTGGCAGCTGATATTTCATAAGCACATATGGGCATTCCAAAAACCATCAGTGAGTCGAGCATATCAGAATAGAAGCATCGATATGCCCCAGCAGGGAAAGGTCGTTGGAGCAATAAGATATCAAATTAGAGAGTAATCGAGACCGTCGATTGGTAGATTATCAACAGCATATCCAAAATTCATTATACCCAAATACCTGAAGCTGAACTTGGTCCAAAATGACTTTTTCGTTTATTCACTAGAAGTGAAAATTGGTTTAAGCTAATTCATTACTTCTAAAGATTACTGTGTTGTGAAACATAGCTTATACTTACAACGCAAATATCTCTGTTTCAAAATACTACTTGAGAGATGATTACAATAGGACAAGAAAAATCATCTTAACATAAAATTTTTTGCAGCTATTACGAGACTATAAAAAGTGCCTTCCGGGTTGAAGGACTTTAAAAAAACCTAAATTTTAAAAGAAAGTAGAATGAGAATTAAGAGTTTTAACTCATTTTTGAATATGCAATCACAAATTGTGACTAAGGAAACCCCTACAACTAAATTCAAGTAAAATCAAAACTTCAATCTTACATATTCCTTTATATTTTTTCTCGCTACAACTTAATCTATATCTATCACTCTGTCATCGTAAATTTATACATATAATTGAGCTCAAAGGTTTTGACATTAAAAAAAGTGAACCTACCCTTGCACGTGGAGAATCTGACATGCCTTTGACATAATAGGGCCCAAGAGGAAGGACAGGTTTTACATACTTTGTCCACAGACCATCAGGTAGATATTCAGATAAAATTCCATAAGGCATTAATTGAGTGGCCATCGTTTCTCTAGAAGGCGGAGAATCATCAAATACATTTGGCACAAATAGTGAATGCTTCAAGCCCCAGAGACGAAGCATGTACACGGCAACAGCAACCATTACTGGCACCTCATCTCGCTTGTTTAAAAGCATACTGAAAAATTGTGCATGGAAAAGTTGCTGTTCAGTGCGGCGGTTGAAACATATATTGCAGCCTTGAGAATTATTAATTATGATTGTGCAAATAAATGGTTTTATCGAATGAGTTTAAAACGTCGAGGAGCTATTGAAAAAAAAGTCTACTAAGACTCAAGGTGTTCATAATCTATTTCATTACTTCATATGTGTTGAAAAAAAACTCAAAAAGCTACAGAAAATATTGAATTTTTAGTAAAATTGTTTATTAGATCAAAGTGCTATAGGTGCTCAGGGAAATAATATTTGGATAACAAAAATGAAATCGTTAACAGTTGGAACTCATCAAAATATGCGTTTGCCCTTTCATATCCTTCATCATTAGTGGCATGTTTATATATAGTATCCGTCATTTTTTAGTGTCTTATTCTATGCATTCACCAGTTTATAAATTTCAAAATAAGGTTTACTAACTGTTAGAAATAACGAAAAAGAATTACATCCAATTTATGCCTACAATGATATTGCAAATGGGCGTTATAGAGATTGAAAAATAAAGATTATATGAAAAATTGAATTTTGAAGGATCCTGTGTTTTTTCAGGCATTTTCCAAATAATAATGATGATTATATTGGCCGCGAAAAAATATGGTTCTAACGCTATTAAAATCAGCAAAAATAATTATTTCATCATTTAGTATGGTAATCATATAATTTTTAACAAAACTGTGAAAGATAGTACAGAGTTTTCCAACAATACCTGCCAGTGCTCCAAAGACCTGGCGCAGGTGGGGGAGTCGTCATATCGCCCAGTGCAGTTTGAGTATCATCAGAATTGTTCATCCACACGCGATACTTTCCATCCTCCAATTTTAGGAATCCTTTCAACCCAGGTCGAAGATTATTGAGCAGAGGATGCTCTGTCTCGCGCAAATTGGCGGCAAATGCTTTACGGACAACTGCCTTATTATTGTTGCCGTAAACAGGTAGCCGCCGTTCCTGCACGAGCCTTCGGTCCAACATTTGCTGCTGTAGTTGCCGCGAATCATGTGCTGATGCTATGTTTATGTGGGATTCATCTTCTTTAACACTAGCCTGTTGGGACATGAGATTGGGTAATAGTTATTCTATTCTCTTGAACCCTGCCTTCGCAATGTCGTGGGTTAGGTTATTGAAAATAAAAATGGAATAAAACCATTCCTAATGAAGCTGGCTACCAACTTCCCTCAAATATACAGGCATATTTCTGTGATTGAAACTGCAACTTGGGAAATGTCTAAAAGTTTATCAAATACATTTGGCTAGAATAATATTCGAAGAGAATAAGAGGTCAGTTTAATAAATTCAACACATTTAAGGGTTATTCTTAGCAGCTTTTAGATTATGATTAAATATTGCTAATACATCTGCAGTTTTCAAGATACCCATTATATATTTCTCTCTTGAGTAGGGATGTGCAAATCCATTCAAAGAGATTTTCTGCTGCTCGGAAAATAGTTGATATACTGAAACTACAAGACTATTCAATAGTCTTTAGAATTTCATCCAAAAAAAGATAGTAAAGAGTACTATAATTACATTTTTATTGCTAACACTATTTGTTTATGATGGTTTAGTTGCACTGCCAAGATTTTTGAAATACATGGAAGTACAAATAAATGCAAATAAAGTTCCATTGCCATTTTATCCCTCCCAACATATTCATTGATTGAAACTGACTTAGAGCGTGTTATAACGACTTAAAATGAAAATTATTATTCGGTTAACAGATTGTAACGGTCTTATTTTTACTAAAAAGCATTTTTAAAATTTCACATTGACAGAGAATGAGTCTGAACCACAGCTATAAAAATTAGTTCAAATGGAAAAGCCTTCTCAAAGGACGCTTTCGAAGGATGAGCTGTTGAAAATTCGTTCCAGACTTGAACCACCTCGACATTCCAATGAAGAAGCTCAGCGATTAGAGAGGAAGTACTTGAGCGACGAAAGAGTTAAGCTTTGGCCGAATACTCTTGAGGCAACGCGTCTTAAAAAGCAGAATTGGAAAATAGAGAAAGAACGGAAACTCGAGGAAGAAAGGCTTGAGATAGATAGGTCTAAAATTTGTCTTTAAGTCTGAATCCACATTCAAGTAGCATTTTTATGTTTCGATATTAATGCAAAGAAAGTGCCGATAAATCTATTAACTCGATAAATAGACTAGGAGAGCTCTACATCATAATAAATTTTCACACTTTTGGGGCTATTAGGGAAGAAGCGGAATACAAGCGTAAAGTGAGAATAGAAACTATTACCAAAGCAACTGAAGCATTATACGAGCAGACGCATAGAATGAAAGAGTTAAGATCAGGGCAACTTTATCAAGAGGTTCTAGAAACACAAAAAGCTCAGGTATATATATATATGTTGAAAATAGGTTGAAGTTATAACTTATTTAATGTTATATAGAAATTATTTAGTATATAGCTACTTATTTGCTGCTTAACTGAATTTTAACGCTTATCAGCTCCATTCAGTTCAAGGTTCAAATTATTGTTGCTGGAAAGGTAATGTAAGTAACAATGGAAATTTGTAAATGTAGCGGTTGAAGAAGTTTCATTCCTAAAAAAATATTCAGCTTTATGGAATATAATTTTTTTCCTGAATGGTTTTTTCCTTCTCACAGAAAGTTCTTCTCTGAACTAAGATACTCTAATCTGCATTAAAATATAAAATATGCCTCATTATACAGTTAGGAGAGAGGGCTGCTAGAAAATCTAAAGAACTCAACAGAGACAAAATCTACATGTCGGAAATTCTTAACAATATGAAAGTACAAGTTGAAAGAGAGGAAAAAGAGTGTAAGTTAGTGAAACAGGCTAGAAAAGCAATTGCTGCTGCTCAATTGGAGCAACTTCAAAAAGCACGAGGTAAGCGTGAAAATTTATCATTTTTCAAATCTAATTTCAATTTTAATTATGCCATTTTTCCATTACCAGCATCAAATATACTAAGGCTACATTTATGAATCTTTTTTGTTATTGAGCTGTAATGTAAGTTTTACAACATAAAGTTTGAAAGCAGGTAGTTATTTTGTATGCCAGTGATTATTGGAATTTTTTCAGGGTACCAATATAAAAAATTTCAAGCATTAAAGTATTTTCAAAGCCTTTCTGTGTCTGCTTTTATAAAACATAAAAATTTCGGTTCTAAAACCAATATTCATCTTTTTTTGATTACCGGTTTTACTCACATAATTTTTAAGTTTTCAGTTTTATATATATACATATAAAATTATGAATTCTTTCAATTTTTCATGTACAAAGTTAGTTATAAGATAAATTGTCACTATTTTTCATATTGGTAATTATTGGAATTTATTTCCCATGCATCATCTCAGTGAATTCAAATGCTGCAAATGTCGAATGCTAGAAATCTGTCCAGACCACCAAATTCATTTATCATACCTGAAATCTGAAGCTGAACATGGCACTATATGGCATTTTTATTGATTCATTGAAATTAAAATTCCATGAGAGCAAATCTTCTTATCCGAAGTTTAATATAAAAAATAATTTCAAAGTGTTGCTGCATTTACTTTTCTAATACAAGAGATACCTTACTTAGGGCCTAAATTTATTTTATTTAAGAGAGCTAAATTATCCTAAACATCCAATTTTTTTATTTTTTTGCTCTATAGAGAACTTGATTGATTCCATGCAACAAGAACTAGAATACGGGAAAGAACTTTTCAAAAAGGCTGCTGAGGAAGTTATCATTGAAGAAAAAAATGCAATTCAAGCACGTGTACATGCAAGATCTGAAGCAAACAAGATGATGGAAATCAATGACCAGCTCCAAGAATTAAAGCAACAGGAGAGACTTCAAGAAATTGTAAGGTTTCTTCTTAGAATGCTTTAAGCTTGTTAGTAAACTATTTTCATATATACAGTTAGTTATTTTTCATTTAATGTAAAGTTTAAATGGACAAGATCCCTATCAGCTTCTGAAATTTTATGCCTATTTGTATAGTAATATTTTTTTTGCTATAGAATTTGCTATTAAAATTTGAAACTATTGTTTTTAATTCATCAGATTCAATCATATTTTTAAACTTCTTTCCTCCTTTTTGTCAATTATCTTTCATCACATTCTTACAGCTAAAATTCAACAAGTACTTTAAGTTTTTTTACATTACATTAAACAAGTAGGGTCAATAAACTTCTCTATAACAATTTGAATGTTTTTTGCGCAAAATAGGCTTAACATTTAGGGAGGGATAATTAAGTCATTTTTGCTTCAAATGCGTATGCAAATTCTAACCTGAGAATTTGATGATATTCTTTTTATATTCATGCCATTAGCATGAATATAATTTTCCATTCTAATATTGATATTTACAAATAGTTTTTTCCAATTATGTCAATTCTGATTCTGTTGCCGGCATGTTTTCAGGAAGAGAACAAATGCTTTGAAGCAGAGAGAAATGAAATGGAAGCTACTGCGGAACGCCGAAAGGTTACTACAACTTTTTATTTTCATATTCTTTCTTAGAGTTTGTTGGTTTCAAAAAGTATCTGCATGAATTATGATAAATGTTTTTGAAAGATGAGAAATCTAGTCTTCTTGGCTTAATTTTAACCACTTTGAGGAATTCAACTGAAGAATTTCAAGTTTCATCAAAATGCTATACTTTGAATGGAGGAAAAGTACTCTTTTAAAATAAGCTAATAAAGAAAGAGATTGATTAAAAAAAGAATAAATATTTTACTAATGAAAAAATTTGAGCTGACAAAAGCATACCTTGACATTGGTTTTCAGTTTATAAGGAGTTTTTTTCTAGAAAGATCCTATTTCAGAAAGTTTCTGAAAGAGCACACGATTTAAATTACTTATTTAGCCTGTGACTCAATGTGTTCGCCGCTTCTGATACAATTTATTATTACTAAATGCCTTTTCTTTCACTACTTCAATCTATTTAATTCTGGAATACCCAAAACTTTAATATTGGACATATTTTTAAATGCTTGTTTTTCATTCATGCGTGCAGGTTGAGGCGCGTAATAAATTTGAGGCAAAGATGAAAATACGGCAGGCAACTTTAGACCGAGCCACTGCTCATTTAGTCCAATGCACTAATAATATCGATGCCAAAAAGGTCATTCAATTATTTTAATTTTATGCTGCCTAGTCTGTATTACTGCACACAAATAACATTTTACAGTAAATTCTATATGAAGATATCTATGCTGTTCCCAGAATCATGTCTCATATAAAAGGTTACAGTTATGGAAACATAGACAAAAAACAACTCTTTTCAAATAAATATAAGCAGCATTTAGCTTGACCTTTTGTTTGGGCAAAGTTCCGGGGTTAATTTAAAAAAAGAGGCTCCTTCCATGTTATTCCTCTGTTTTTTAATTGGTATTATTTCACTAATACTGCTCACCCATCTTGACTCAAATAAAGTATTTTTTCCTCTCCATTTTTCTAACGATTAATCCCTTCAAGTTAGTGCAGAAAGTTCAATGCAGTTTTCTAAACAGATCTGTCTTTTCTCTGTAGTTTGATACTTCATATATCATAAAATTTCAATGAAGTTACCACCTAAATTCTTACCAAAACACTCAGTTTCAATGCAATTGATCTTGAGAAATTTATCATATTTATAAAAAAATTAATTATGAGCGATTTAAATGATTTTCTTGCTTACAGTTATATTAGTAATATTCTAAAGTAAAGATGTTAGAAAATCCCTGAATCCAGATGTATGTTCCATATCAACATTTATGATATTGCATTCAAAATTATTTTTTCTTGAGTACATAGATTGATGAATTTGCAATAATTTCTGTAAATTACTTTGCATGACACAATATTCTGCTGTGCATACATTTTAGAACAGATTTACCTCTTTATTATTGTTTTGGAATTTTCATGTATCAGAATTCTTCCATTAAATGATCCATCAAAATCAGGACCAAAAATTTTGGTTCTATTGCATTGAACTTAGAGGTCGTAAAAAATTCAACTTTTTTGTTATTTTTAGGAAAATCATATCATTATAAGTATATTTTACGTATCCAATATGTTTTGCGTTGCTTTTTATCCTTCTTCAATTTTCCACTTGACTCGTTTTAATTGTGTTGCACTATTTGAGCTACTAATGTGTGTTTCCAAAAGAATTGATTGATATTTGTTTGAAGTTTGAAAATAGAGTATAAAAATTTCAACTTAGCATGGAAAATATATGGATATATATATATATATATATATATTTGTCTGAAATTAGATAATAAGGTAACAGACAGAGAGTACAAAAATTTCAATGCAGCTTGAAAAAATTATATATTTATATGTGCATGATTGGTTTTAGATAATCGGGTGCAAAATCTTCAAACTAGTTTACATGTGGAAACATTTAAATATACGTATATGCATACTTGGGTGTAAAGAGGCAATAAAGTAAAAAATTCAATTTAATTTGAAACAAGTTCTTTTAAATATTATTATGCGTTTCATTAATGCAGGAGCACGAAAGAAAAGTGCTAATTGAGAAGGAAGACGCTATAGCTCAGAATAGAATAAATATGCGCATTCAAGAACACAAAGCTATCGAAAAGTCACGGAAAATGTTCTATGAACGGCAAGAGGCAAAAAAAGAACTTGATAAGTTGCATGCACGTAGTATTCGAGAGCACTATAAGTCACGTGCTGAAGAAGCTATGCTTCAAAATGTATGTCTGCATTTCTAATCTGTGGGAAAATATTTGTGACGCTTTTGATGTATACGTGTAACTCATTAGTTAAATGTTCATATGCATTGATGTCCATAAATGTGGATAAGATAACTAATTATGCACTTAATTTTTATTTAAAGAAACTTGAAGAAGAAGAAGTAAAACGTCGTAATTATGACGTTAGAAATAGTCAAGTCAGGCAAATCTACGAAGCTCAAGATCGTAGACAAAGAGAAGAAGCTATGGAGGTAATGTACAACAGGTTTTTAACATTTGCCCTTATCAACAGAGGAGGGGGTCATTTAACTAGAAATAATTTTTTTTATTCATTGCGGACTTTGGTTCAACCAATAGTAATGGAAAATCTAAGGTGTACATCAAATAAATCAACTTCATTGGATATTTAAAAGTTGAGTGACTGCTCAATGTTTGAATGCTTTTGGCTTATTATCATTAGCCAAGAAAATTTAAAACTTTGCCGATTGTTTAAAATGCAATTTGACTTCTGATATAAACCATCAAAGATAATATCATTGGTTTTTTCCGAAAAGCTGTAAACCAAATTGCGCTAATCCAATTAAAATGGTCTCTTTATCATAAATCTTATATTTTCTCTTGCTATCGGTTGAATGGTAGTCCGCAAAGAATAAAAAATGATTTTGATTGGTTTGTGAAAAAGTTGAAAAATCTACCTTGTAAGTGCATGAGACAAGTGTTAAACATATCACAATCCATCTTTGTAAGTTGATGACATGAATCTTGATCCAAACCTTTAGCAGCAGTGAACTTTGAACGTAAAGTGCTTTTGAGGAAAACCAAATTCATTTGTTATATCTGATATTTGCCAAACCAAAAATCCGGTGCATAATAGGACATTCTCATCTATTCCTTATGTGAAAATTCATAAAAAGCCAATTGATTAAAAGAAAATTTTTTTTATACAAAGTTTACTGTATAGCTTAATGTTATCTGTTAAATCTAATAAAAGTACTCTAAATGATTATTGTATCATTTTGGAGCATTCTAATAGTGGAATCTAATCTTGATTTAGAACTGTCGACTATTTCACCAAGAGTTTTAAATCAACTTGAATCATGATTTGACTCAAAGAATACGTTTGTTCGTTGTTCTGACTATTCTTTTTAATTTCAAACATACATGACTTGCCTCTCTAAAGTTTTTTAGTTTTTTTTGCTGGATGTTTGTTCTGATCAATTGGAAAATGTTTTAACCAAAAAGCGTTCAATTCAGCCAATAATACTCTTTATATGTTAATCAGAAAAATCTTTGAGTAGTTGTAATTCTTTTAGAAGTTCTGGTTTGAACATTTTTTGCATCAAATAATTTATTTAATAGGCGTGATTTTTTATCTTTTAGTTGCCTCTTTGGAATGGTTTCTAGTTGCTATACTGCCTTTTGGTGGGGTTGCAGTTTGATTCGTTTATATCTTTTGAGTCAAGTTCTTTTAAATGTACACATTTTCCCAATGCAAATATATTCAGTAGGTTCATGTATCAAAAAGTGTTTGTTTCATAGAGCCTAAGAAGGCTCTACACGTAATTAGTTTCATTTGACATAAGGCTTTTAATTATTTACCATAACATTTGATGGTTTGATTTAATCTCAATGAACAAGAGACAAAGAATTAATATGAGTTTGTTGGTTCCGTAGATCATATAAAATGAAATTAAAAATCATTCCATTTTCGGGTCAAAATATAAATATAAAAATCATGCAGTTTATGTGAATTGGGTAATATCTCTATCCGTATTGAAAATTATGTGATTTATGTAAATTGTATCTGTATCCGTACCGGATTATCATTTGATTCGAGTCATCTAAATCATACCCGTAATGAAATTGTGTTAAGCACTGGTATTCACTTTCTTTCCTTGCTTGTCTGACAGAGTCAGAGACATGCACAAATGCTGGATATGGAAAAAGAACAGAGCATAAAATTTGTAAATGTGGCGAAAGATGTGTTAAACAAGCTTGAAGTGGAAGGGCGAAACACATTCATAGTACGAAGAATGCTCAATGATCACAATGAAAAACTGTCTAATGATACAGCTGCCTTACAGTAGTCCACTCTAAAAATTGTTCGGTTTATTCGAATTAATACATGGATTTAGAATACTAATCGATATTATTGGTACGGTTGATATTCCATAAACCGATATAGTCGGTTATGCCAAAAGTTATTTGATAATCGGAATACAGAGATTTGAATGTGCACCAGCAAATAAAGACATTATTTCTTAGATAAGCGTGCCTTCTTTACATTGCCATTTCAGAGCTAAGAAGTATTATATGTAGCTGAAAAACCATTATTGCAAATATGAATAGTAAAATATTATTTATACTGCAAGTCATTTTTTTTTCTCATCACACTAAGAATGCATGTACTAGCTTCAAGATGAACTGCTTCACACAAGAAATGGACCTATAAATTTAACAACAAAGTCCTGAGTTTCATTTGGGGCACTACCAAAAAATATTGTAATTTTTCTCAAAAATTTCATATTTTTAATAGAATGCTGAAACTTTGTTGAATAATTTTTCTGTTTTCATTGGACTCAAAAAGGCTAAGAAAAAGTTCAGTTTCATAGTGCTTAGTAGATGAAGAGATATTTTTTCAGAGTATGCCACCTTAGTATATATCTTGTTGTACAAAAGGTGTCAGTCTACATCTTTGTGCAGGTCTTTGCTGTCTGCAGGTCTTTACTGTCTATAAGTCTTCATTAAATGATTATTGAAAAATCAAAAAAAGTAAAACACAAGAGAACATGCCAGAGTGATTGTTCTATTGAATGAGACAATAAACCTACTTATAAGAGGACATAATTGACTGACTGAAGCATCATAAATGGCCAGAGTAAAACTCAATACTTTCAACAGCTACATATCATGAACAAAGTTGTGCTTCAAAATCATTTTTTGTCAATATTTTAGAACCCAAAAAGAATCTATCAATGAACAATGCAGGGCTTCCTGAAGTAAATTGTTAGAAACATGAAATACAACAAAGCGCAAGAAACTGTAGTAGAAATGTGTACATTTATCATGCACTAGTTGTGTTAATAGAAGTGAGCTAACTCTATCAACACAACAAAACATATAACCCTACTGGCATCCGTGCAGCCAATTTACTTGGAACGTCATAAATAAAAACTGACTGCAGCTATAAAAATAGAATTAATCCTTAAGGGAGTTGATTCCTAACATAAATAAATGGAATTTTCTTTTTAATGCCTAATCAAAAGTGAAAAAAAATGTCATAGATTCCGCTTTTTTATAGTAAGCATTTTCATATAGTATGTATAACAGTAGTAGAGTGGAGGTATTAATTGAATTAGTCTCTGCACACTGCATTTATTGGTCATCTATATCTTGGCCTACCTCAGAGGAGTGCAGTTAAAAAGTAATTCTTTTCAATTTTTGGATATTGTTAAGGTTTGCTCTGATTGTTTGTAAACGGAAAAGAAACCTCAGAGCATTACTCTGCTAGAGTGATACTGTTAGGAATGTAACATGCAACATAAACACAAGAAATTTGTGACAGAATACGTATATCATTACATCCTAAACTGTGTTGATAGAAGTGAGATAACTTTATCAACGCAACAAAATATAATTTACTGAAACTTGTTCTCATAATCTAAACTGGAACTTGCTCCCATAATCAGAACTGAAACTTTAACATAGCATTAGGAGAAATGTACCGCAGCTACATAATAGAATTCATTCCTCTAGGAGTGTTAGGACTACAACAATGCCTTAGATCCGCATGTTCCAGAATATTCTATATTTTATGTTCTGTTCCATATATTC
>JAULBW010005866.1:0-18049 GCA_032358265.1 Vaucheria bursata | reverse complement strand
TCTTCATGAACGAATCTAGTTGAATTGTGTATTGCAGCTATAAAAGAGAATTAACTCTGTAAGAGGTTAATTCCTAATAAAAACAATCTTTATATAGAAAAAACAGTGTACAAATCAATTCCTAACAATAATGTCCCTAATACTATGTAACAGAAAAATGTCTAGCTGTGAAGTGCACCATCTATTTTTTTTCCTAGTGCAACTAGGTTTCCAGGCAGCTAAAATCTTATTACATAAGCAGGATTTTTGTCGTTCAAAATCCTTTGCAATAGCTATGAGGTATACAGCACCCTGAACACTGGATGGAGATATTGATCAATAAACGGAACTCTAAGTCTTTTCATGTTGATCAAGCATATAAATCAATGTCTCCCAACCCAATTTTGAAAGTTCAACAAGAGACATGCTGGAACCCCCAAATCAACTCTACTGCCCACATGTGAAGGGGTTAGCAAATGACATATACAATTATCTTTAAGATTGTAAGGGCAATTTTGTTTGTCATGCAGAATTTAGCAAATCAAGCAGACTCCGTGAATCCACTGTTAACACTCTGATATTATTTCAACATAGGATATTTTCAAGTGGAATTCATAAAGAGGCAGGCCTGTTGGATTAGCAGCATTTCTTTCAATCAGCATTTTGATCCTCACAGTCAAATATTTCATAGAAGCATCCTTGGGTGCAGATCACCTCACTCTTGCATGAAATCAAGTTATTTAGACATGATACAAAATTGCTGAAAATTATACTCGAGTATTTGAACTTCTCTTTCCACATTTTTGCGTCATTTTCGATTGCTCAACTGCATCGCACATCAGACTAAGAAGCGGCATAACATATTTTGGTTTGCTACAACCGCAGAAATGGCATATCAACTATTGGCCAGAATTCTGGATTATTTCCAATTTTTACGTAGTATATTAATTGTACTACCAAAATGACCAATGCATAATATTGAACCAGCTTGGCAAGAACCAATAATCTGATTAGAACATATTTTATTCCTATAGTACCAAAAAGGACTTGATTCGCAAGACCTTATCTTGATACATATATAGAGTTTGTCCTCGAATATTTTTCTTAGAGGTTTCATGTCTTTTACAGGCATTTTACTTTTCCAACATAATTTCGAAATATTTTTATAATTGAAACTCTGATCAAACTTCAGAAAATGTCAGCTGAGAGTCTACGTTAGATTTGTTTTGGATTTCTATATCATTATATTCCTTTAGCAGCTGCATTCAATTGCTAAATCAAAGTTTTATCATGATAAAATATGTTCATATTCACGGATTTAGTCGGTTCAGAAAGAAAATGCACTAATAATCTTCTCCCATTAATCTTGTCCGCATGAAAGCACCGCTTTCAACATTCCATACATTTTTGAATCCATTCTGAATCAGCCGCTTGCATGCCAACGCAGACCTATTGCCTGCTCTGCATCCAACTAAAAGCTTCGAATCTTTTCCAAACCGAGTTTCCACTTCATCAATAAAGTTTTTTGCAGGGACCCATTCACATGAATCATCCTAAAAGAATTAACATTTTAGCATTTACTAAATTTTTTATCAATATGTAACCTAACTTGAGTATTATATTGGAAAATTACTATAGCCAATGTATCATGCTAATGCAAGATGTAAATACAAATTTAAAGTTTTGGAATTGGGACTTATATTATTATAAATTTTTAGCAAACTTTATAGCGAAAAATGACTAGCACGGTGTGGCTGCATGAACTTTTCTAAAATTCTTCACGTGATTTAAATCATAAAAATGTTCAGTATGACGACAATGTACTCAATGATGCACATTAAGAAATGCAAAAGATGTCGAAGTAACGCTTAAAGATATATAACTAATTTGATTCATATTTTATTTCAATAAAAATATGCTAGATACCTTCCAGTCTCCGTCAGGAGTAAATGCTGGTATATTTATTGAAGATCTAGGAGGACAGAGCGCTTCATGTTCTTCTTCACACCGCACGTCAAGATATATAAAGTCATTCCCAGGTTCCATCGTCCACTATTCCAGCGGAAAGAAATCATTAAAACTTACTTGAAGTGGCATTCATAATGAACGAACCCAACGGGCCATGTGTTTGACACTAATATTAGAGTTTAGTTCTTCAATGGCACAAAATCACCTGCACCGCATGGACTACTGTTATATCTTTGTAGCCTTGAGGCTCAAACCCTAACAGGGCGGCAAAATCATCCTGCTCGCCGCTGCTGCGAAAAACATTATGAACAAGACTTCGTGGAAACGAAGGAATGCAGGTGGACGGAAGTACAACATTTCGAATTTCTGAATGTAGATTTGGAGAGTAACTTAATACATATTTTAACACTAGAGCGCATACCGCTAAATGTAATTGAAGCATTGAAAACTTGTTGCAGTTCTAAATTATTTTTTAGCTTTACGGCATTTAAATGCACGATCGACAAATCTGATTGGCAAAGTTTTAGTATGATATTTTAATAGCACTAATTTTAAACATTCCGCAATATATTATTTTAACTATCAAACTTTCTTATTGGTTTTGATATTCATTCATGGTAACTACTGATACCTTGGAAAAGAGGTAAGAGTCTTAGAATGTGTTGATTTTAAAGCCAATATTTGGCTTTTATTTTTTGACTACATCAGGCAGAGGCTTCAAGTTCGAGTTGCAAGACACATAACTTGTAATCCTCCAGAAACAGTCCGATCGCTTGATATTTTAATAGCTAAGGTAATTGACAATATCCTTGCAGCTCCTGATGATCCAAAATATCGGGATCTGCGTGCTACCAACACAACGATTAGTTCAAAAATCTTAGCCCCTCACGGTGGAAAAGAACTCCTCCATCTTCTAGGATTTGAAAAGATTGAAAAGTATGGTGACACCTTCTATTACATGAGTGAGGTAAATCTCGGATGTAAGTATTCTGATGATAGTCGACATTGAAATATATTATTATAAATTGAAGGTTGACCCGGTGTACTTGACAACGATGAAAAATTGGTTGCACGATCAGGTAGAAGCTGCATTAAGCTTAAATCCTACATTCGTATCAGGGACTCTGACATGTGCTGAGTGTGTCATCCAGGTTAATATTGCCATTTGATTATAATAAATTTTTAGCGGATTCATTAATAGCTGAACTATTGGTGCATTTACTTTAAATCACTCTTCAACTTTTTATTATGCAGATGCGTCTCACTAGTGGACAGATTTTAGAAGGGGGATTTGGAGCGAAAGAATCTATTTGTAGTGTTTACAATTTTCTAAAAAGTAGCGTGGTGAATTCTGAAGAACCATTATTGTTGCGTATACCTGGTTCTATTTCGTTAACATCCGAAAGGTTTGCTTCTCTATATGAGCCATTTTTCTTATTAATGTACGATAAATTCTTTTCCTTTGTAACCAAGTTTCGAGATACAATCATTTGTGCACTTCTCAACATGTACAATTTTATATTACTTTAAACTTCGAATACAACAAATCTTTCGGGATACCGAAAGAATTATCTACTTTATTAAGTTTGTAATAATAGAAAATCTAAAGCTGAACTTGACACGATATTACTCTATCTTTCATTCGTTACAAATGAAAAATATTCTAAACCGAATTTGTTTCATCCGAAGTTTAGTAATTCAGAAACATTTAATAATTTAATATTTTATTCAACATTAGGATGAATCTTACTCTTGAAGAAGCTGGGTTAGTGCCGCGTTCGGTACTTCAAGTAATTAAATCTGGTGCTGTAGATGGTGCTTCTGAAAAAGTCATGATCGAAGCTAGGCTAAAGGCCAGGAAAGAGGAAGCTGATGCAGCTGAGCATCTCAGAAAAGTAAATTTTTGATTTTTGTTAGTTATTTTATTTTATGTCTCACTTCCATAGTGTTCATATATGTGTCACCCCAAGAAAACTTAGCGCTTTACTTGCTTTATATATGTAGCAAACTCATAATGAATTTGAACTAAAAAAACTTACTAAAAAGCTTAGAGTTATACTGAACTAGAATTAGAGAATGCATTTTTTCATGAATTTGGATATTTCTCTTAGATAGCTATATTTTTGAATTCTGTGCAGATCAAGGAAAGCAGATTAAAAGAAGTAGAGGCTCAAAAAGTAGAAAAAGAACGAATACTTGATCAGTTTAAGCATGATCACACTAAATTCAAGGCCCATACTGCATTCTCACGAAGACTGTCAGATTCAGGTTACGAAGAAACGAAGAGCCACAATTGAGCTGATATCTATACTGGAAGGTAATACCATTGGTGTTTGAATTCCAGCTCTATTGATGCTACAAAAAGGCATGTATATTTGATGAAGGCATAGATTCATGTCTATGATAATAAGATTGAATACAATTGGTTTTCATGTATATTTTAACGTTGAAATGGACTGATAGTTTATTTTGCTGGTATTAGATAAAATTGTACTTAGGATTAAATGCCGGATAAATGTACACCACTATTTGTTCCTAGGTTGATGCATTACTTTAGTAGATTAGTGCTGTAGTCTTCAATACTATGTCATACATATATTTGAATTGATGTAAGAAGCCATCAGCATTTTAAATTGGTCTGTAATTATTAACTACATTTTATATTCTGCATTATCGCAATTTATATTTGTAAAAATCAATAAGAAAGTTTGACAGTCCAGACAATTTTTTGATTTTTTAATGCTGCACAGAGTTAGATTAAATTTTTTAAATGCTGCAACTGCCACTGTTAATATATTTTGCCAACTCTTTCTGCTAATATCGAGCATATTGTAGTTCTGTAGCTGATATCTTTTGAATGGACAGAATCTGAAGCACATTTTAGCTGTTTTCTGGTTCTTCAATAGTAGCTAGCTTGATCTTTTTAAATCAAGTCAAAATCAAAATTCCATACTGAAATTACATAGATTTTAAATTTACATGGAATTCGCTTTATTTATTTTTTAAATTTGACCTTTGGTTTGGAACATATAAAAGAGTGCATATCATCTATTTTTAATGAACTTATTCATGAGAACTTTTTGATCTCATCAATATTTCCATCATTTTAAGAAGTATCCCCATCACCAAACGTCGAATGATCAAAAACCTGTACTTTATATAAATGCACGTTCGAGTTCTCACCTTAAATTTGGTAGAGTAAAAAATGTTATTGAAATATATTCAATTTTTTGTGTAATGTAATGTACGAAAAACGTAACTTAGACCACGTGGAAAAAAACTGATACATTTCATCTCCTACCAGCGCATCAACCTTGTTGTTCTCAACATGTACGGCAATTTTTGCATCATGGTACTAAATTATATGGCTTTACTGCAGTACTTACCTCTATCTTCACATTCATAGAAATAATAAAAATAGCAGAAATGTCATAAAAATATTGGATTGAATCTTAATCAAAGTGGTTCATTCATACTGCTTAATCACAAGATACATAATCAACAGATGCTTTATCAGAGGTAAATATGATGACAGTAGGTGGGCCATTGGTAGTGCATTTTTTTGTGAGAATTATAAACTCTCTGGCATACATTTTTTGCCTTGAGTTTCTGTGCACAGCACCAAAATAATTTGAGATTAACTTAAACAGTATAAATCCTAGAAAACCTGCATGAAAATATTTCTGTATGAAATGACAATACTAACAATATACAGTGCCAGTAAGCAAAATGAGATTTACCATTTGCTTCTACATTCTATTTTTTATTAAAATCAAGTTTGGCACTATGAAAACCTAGTTCTTAGGAAAAAAATAAATTTTCTAGAGATTTTTTTGCTTAAGCTTTTATGGCAATCACACATTTTTGTTGCAAGGTAGTATTCTGATGTTTGTACTGAACTGCAAAATAGAAATTTCCTATCAATAATTATGGCATTATTTATACCTTGAAAACGAAAGAGATCCATTTGGTATTTGCACCTTAATTTTAAATTAGCTGCAAAATAAATAACATGTTGGTAAATCTGTTGCCCAAATTTTTATTTAAATACTGAAATTCAAATTTGCAGATTCTGATATTTTTTATTTTTGAGTTACAACTATACATAAAATGCAAATACTAATGACACTAGCTAAGTTGATATTTCCAAGCCAGCTTTCATACCAGCTGTTCAAAATTGTTCATTCCCAAATTTTATACAGCAAGGTAACATTGTTTAGTGTGTTCACAAAGTTGGGAGAATTTTGAATATTGTTCATGCATTTATCATTAATTCACTCATAATCATTTAAAAGTTTCCTGGACTGCTTTGGGTAATTTAAAATTGCTTGTCATCTTGAAACTGTTTTCAGAATTATTATAAACTGTTGAAAGTTACTTTTTAAGCTAAAAGCAGTAACCACTGCTATTGTTTATTTCAAACAGCAGCATTAAAAACCAGGGTTACAAGATAAGCTAATTTGCTTACCTCCTTTCTTGGTCTTCAATCAAAGATTCTCATTCTTTCTTGGTTTTCACTTAACAAAATGGACATTTCACGATAAGTCGAGAAACTTCTTGTTAGGAATTAACTCACTTAGGAGTTAATTCCATTTTTATAGCTATGGTTAGTTTTCGTTGAAGTAATTATGATTCAAGTATGTTGGCTGCATAGATGCCAGTAAGGTTATATATTTTATTGTATTGATAAAGTTAGATTGCTTCCACCAACACAATTAGCACATGATAACTATACACATTTCTGTCATTGTTTCTTGTGTTTCACATTTCTAACACTTGTTTGTATTGTTAAAATGAGCATTCAACACGAAGGCTGGTATTTGTAAGTGGAAAGATTTACTAAATTGTTTACTGTGAAGGATTTAAATTGAGAGCTTCGGTGGCAATTGTAACAAAATTTACCACTAGTTGCATCAACAAACTACCAAGTCTAATATCACAGAGATGCTAAAACAAATTAAAGCTCTTCAACTTTGAGTTTATTCCTGTCGGCTTGATCAGATACTGCAAAAGTAGAATTGCAGCTCATCTTTGGTGGATTTAGTACTATGGAATACTTTTAATTCCAAAAAAACTCAGGACTTTTGGTAACTTACATGCTATGCATTTATAGAACTTTGCAAATATATTCTGAACGCAAACAAGACACCTTACAACCAATACAACAGCGTCTGGTCAATTTCATCCAGTAGTACAGTTTCAATGGGAAATCTATAAAACTATCATGTGATGTTCTCTAGTTTACTTTAATGTGAGATATAAACCATATGATGCAAAAGTCACTAGAGTAATTACATCTCTGCAGCGTTTCCCCGATTGCCGAAAAAT
Source organism: Vaucheria bursata (assembly GCA_032358265.1). NCBI lineage: Eukaryota > Xanthophyceae > Vaucheriales > Vaucheriaceae > Vaucheria > Vaucheria bursata. Next base: position 10,774 of record JAULBW010005866.1, on the reverse strand, counting down.
GTCTCAGCAATTAGCGTGTATTGCTCTTTTATGACAAATAAGAGAATTGTCAATAAACCCTGCAAGAAAAAAATATTAGATCATTACGCTATTATTTAAACTCAAAGTTTCTATGAATATTATACATGGAGGCTTATTTAACCTTGGATGCCAAGTAAGGAGGGAACCCCCTCCAAAGGGCCTGCAAGCCCTCCTCGTGATATATTTTTACCAGGGCTTGAAGTGGTCCGGATCCCCCTTTGCCCCCCTGCCCTCCCTGCTGCAGCCTAGTCTTCACAGTATCAAACTAAAAAATAAAAAAGGAATTTAGATTTATTTTATATGTAAATGAGATAGCATAAGCTTTGGTTGAAAATTCTCAATATATATATTGCAACTTTAGCAGACCAAATCCCATAAAAATGAGCATAAAAAATTGACATGCCCACCGGCCATGATCGTTTCTTATGCAAGCACTATCTTGTGATATACAATTAATGGTTGATGATCATTTAGCACCTATTAAGTTGTATCATATTTAGCCAACAAAAGTTTTTGCATTTTCTCAGTACTTTCATAGCAGTTACATGCTTCAAATATTTATTTGTCAAATATTTTCGTCATTGTTCAATGACAACATGATCTATATTGGAATAGTACATGAGTAAGTTACACAAAATAGATTATTTCGTCAAATTGATTATCGAAATTAACTGTATACAACATACCGGCATAGATGCAATGCAAAAAACAACAGCAGCCACACTACTCGAAATGGCATGAAGGGCTATGCCACTGCAATACTTGCTGAAACATCTCTTTGCCTGGTCATAGGTGCATATTTGAGTTATGCCAACAACCATGGCCCTGTATAAAAAGATTTCATACCAGAAGCTATCATTTCTATACGCTCATTTATCGATTATAAACTCTGGAGGCAAATATTGAAAAAAATACATGATATTTTAGCACTTTAACAATTTTTAAGTTCTATATAGGTATACTAGGCATTAATTATAAAATAAATTCCTCAATATTGCGATAATGTATACAGTAATCTTTGAAATTTTAGTTCTGCTGTGTGTCATATCTCACTTCATATAAACAATCGCATGTTTGCATTTCATACCTGATCATTGTGGTTTTCGCTCCGATCCAATAAGTTAAAGGTCCTTCCTCTTTTGCAATGCGAACAAGGGCATCAAATATGTGACGATAATTACGGCGCATGGGTGGAGGTAATTTCCCTTAACACATGAAAAAAAATATTAAAAGAATATGGAGAATGCAAAATGTTAATTTTAAGTGTAATATTTTTCCATTTTGAATCAATTAGGAATGTCATTACTGGCAGCATGGTGCAAAGCAAAAGAAAAGGCTAGCAACTCAACATCTATAAGTCTCAACCATCTGAAGTTGTTCGTGAAAATGAAATTGGTTACAGATGAACAGAATTGGTATCTAATTAACTAGTTCATAAACATTTCTATTTAAGCTGCTATGTTTTTAATACATGAAAAAAAGCAAAAAAGCAAAATAAAGAATTTGGACTTTCAGCGCTGAAAAATTTCAATATAACTATTTATTGGTGCACTAACCATCCCCTTGCATTCGCACCAAGCATATCTCAACAGGACAACTAAGAAACGAAGCGATAACACCGCTACTAGCCCCAATGATCACGCGTGATACCAAATTTTCTGCTGCAATCTGATATGTTTTTCGATTTGATTGTTTCGCAAAATCTGATAGAGATTTCTTACCCATGTCGTACAGTCCAAGTCGAAGCGTTGTGTAGATGGCTTGGCGCATGAGGGCTGCACTGAGTCCATTATAAAGACTGCATATTCCTTCATGCTTAATCATGTCTTTAGCTACAACTATGGGCCCCGGTATCGATGAAGTAGGACTTGATCTCATAATTTGCATTCTGGTTTTCAAAACATCACCAGGATGTATAGCCTTCACTATAAACACAAATTATACTTTATTGTGATGTGCACGAGAACTAGCTGAATTTCAAACGATCCGACTACATTCTTACCATCCACGCAGTCATGCCTGCGAGACCGGCTATCGCAAAATTGACGTATGCCGGTAATATCAATGCTTCATCAATTACTAGAGTAGCTTCGATGTAAGCGCAGAAAAATAAAAAAAGTGCTTGAGTACTCGCCTGCCATTTCATTTTGCTCGAGGCAATAAGTTCGATAATTGCAAAAATTACTTCACACAATGCACTATTCTTTCATTCGCGACCAGGGCAGACTTAGTCTATCACTATTTTGAATCTCTACCTATCGCTTTGCATTAATCATTAATCGCCTTAAAACAATCAAAGGCACATGAAATCAAGAAAACGCGATTGTCCTTACTTGCCACGTCGCACATAAATTTGTGTTAAGACATTTATGTTTTAGAAATCATGCCTTCTCATCAGATTCCGAAGGATTTTCCCTCCAAAGCTGCTGAGCAGGGCGATATTGAGGCAATTCAAGTATTCTTAGATTCAGGGAATCATGTAGACGTCCCAGGTCGGCGTCTACGTACTTTATTACATTACGCCGCAAGAAAGGGACAGGTGGAAGTCGCTGAATTGTTGCTTAGTCGTGGGGCCAACATAGAAGCTAAGACGTCTCACAAGCTGACACCAATACATCAGAGTGCTTTTTATGGACACCCAAAGATGATGAAATTACTTCTAAAGAACGGAGCCGAAAAAGATGCCATGGATTTTGGTGCTTGGACAGCTTTACACTATGCATGCAATTACGGTAGGCTAAGAGATATCAAATTTTTCGCTTTAAAACGATTTACCTTTGTCTATACTTAAGATATTTTAAGAATATATTAGAATGATTTCAATACTAATGTAATCATTATGTAAATTATTACAGTACATGGAAATGTTTAATATAAAAGTATCGCTTTCTGTAAGAGGGAAAAAATTCTATTAAATATATTGCGGTATGCCAGGACCAGTTCTAGAAGTATCTCCCAAGTAGTACTAGTAAGTGAAGAATAAATTCAATTTATACAGTAGAGTATGTTTAAAAAGCACATAATGTAAAAAATTACTTATAAAACAGAATTTCCATTACCTCACACTTAGCTCATGTACTTGTGTACATCATTTTGATGCCATATCTTATAATTACAAAATGTATTATAAATTTTTTTCAAAAATCTCTCAATTAGTTCGATAAACTACCAGCGAATGCTTTTGTGACCAGAAATGCAAAGATAATAGAGTTGCCCCAGGAAATGTGCCTACATAATTCAAAATGTTATATATGGGATGTAAAAAATTTTGCGATTTGTCAGCAACTAAGTATCGCGAAAATTAATTTTATCGAGATATATCAATTTGAACCAATGAAATGTGGTGTGACCTTTCAAACCCATAGCTTATTTTGGAACAATAGAAAACTTAATGCATGTGTCAAAACTGAAAGAATAAGAGGTGGAAACAGAAAAAATCGAGTCATGGATCGCAATGTCAATATGCCAAACTGGAAAGTTCAAAGAAATTATTCGAAGTCATATATATATATATTGATAGGATAAATTTTTATCTATTACTGCAATATAATATAATTTACGTTAAAAAAATTTGAATTGTATTTTGGGCAAAGTTTTCGACATATTTTATGGTTTAAACCATACAGCTTTAATTTTTAATAAGTCAGACCTATGTGGTTAATGTCGTTACTTTGGAAATTTGGACTTGTAGACTTTCTCTTCATATATTCTAAAGTATAGTTACAATTTTCTCTATGAGCTTTTAACAGAAATAAGTTCATAATAGCAGGAAGATGAGGCCTTTCCATATTTTATTAGTTGTTTTATCATTCATACTACTGTATGATTTAGGCATTTTTCTGCTGATTTTCAGAAAATTTCATGCAGAGTGTAAGGAAAACTAGAACTCTTTTTAACCCACGATGCATGTGTATGTAGTTCAAAAAAAGACTGCCTAATGGTAGCCCCAGTAGCCAGGAAAGTGTAAATACTGTAGTACTGAAAACTTAAGTCGCAAGAAACAAAAAATGAATTCTATAGAAATTCCTTCAATGAAACCTAAATAGGAAGTTATGCACCAAGATTTTAAATTTTTACTACTCCCAATTTAGCTATAAATGTTTGCAATAATCTCAAAAAGCCATTGAATTATAGGAAACTCTCTATGGCATAAAAAATCGTAACTTTTTTTGTATCTTAATTCTTAAGGGTCGTTAAAATTTATGATATTAATGCTCAATGGATAGTTTTCAATGAACTGCTTCGATTATTGAGATTCATTGTTTCGATATAAGCGAAATTTTCAGAATTTTGTTTTCATATGATCGATCACACCGAACAATTGTAATATTAAGCAGGGTACCTACAATTTATGAGGATAAGTAATGTGCGCCTGTATCTTGAATGAATTTGATTTGTCAATTGTTTTGGTCAATAGCATGGAGATTTAAGAAACCGATAATCTATTTCACTGTATGATATGCAGGTAATGAAGAATGTGCATTAATATTGATTGAAGCCGGCGCTCAACTAAATAGCAAAAGTGCAGAGCTACAGTTTTCACCAATACATTTAGGTAATTTTTACCACTTACATATCAATTGCATATCTCTTTGCAGCTTGTCTTAAATTGAGCTCTTGAATGATTGGTATGTTGGTATGCTTCTTTTAAGTAATGTATCATTAGTATTTTATTTGAAGGTTTTTAATACAGTGCGGTATTTATTTAAAGGTTTAATATTTTGACTTAGTATTGTAGCAATCAGGTAAATCTGAATATTTAGGTATAGTTAATTTGAATTTTTTTAACTTTTGCTTTGAATTACAATCTTCACATTTATTTGAAAATTATTTTTAAATTGTCTATTTCTGTTCTCGTAGCAAGTCGGTCAGGTAGTACTTCAGTCGTTTTGGAGCTCATCAAACAGGGTGTCCCAGTCAACATGTCAAGTGGCCTAAACCTTACACCTTTACACATGGCTTGCCAAGGAGATCATACAGGATTGGTTCAGGCCCTTCTAAAGGCAGATGCAGACCCTCTTGCGGCAGATGAAGTGGGTACAATTCCTATACAGCTCACCAAGAGTATAGAAATAATGAAACTCCTAGATGCCACAATTCAAACTGAGCGCTGAACATACCAATTGTATGATTCTCTTGTACACATAGATGGCTTTACGGATTCCAGGGTTGCAAAAATTGTCTGAATTATAAACAGCAACAAATATTTTCTCAAGGGGAATCACAAGAAAAGTCTTTCAAAATATTTTTCCAAGAATTATTTTTTCTTAACTTGCGGTGGATTACCTTTAAGCGAAGATACCTGTACCTTGCATTGATAGTTGGGATAATTAATTGCATTGTTGTGCAGTAAGTACTTTTAACCCTTACTGGTTATGGCAGAAATATATGATTGGTCTTCAAATCAAATTATTTAACAAATTTTCTTATGTCAAAAACAATTATTTCAAAGGAAACCATCAGTATTAAATTGTATGAATGCATTGATTGTATGGGCCAAAATGGCATTTTGAACTGCACTGACCGATTTCCAAATTTATGTTACTAGTACTGATTTCTAGAAATTATTTTTTTTAACTGAATACTGTAGATGTATAAATTCCGCTTAACTAAATCGCGAGAGAGAAACAGCTAAGCTCTAACGACCTCCTAGTTTCAAATTAAATATTTTTGACTTGAATGATATTTCCCACCTTCGACTCGACCTATTATAGTATATTGATATCACTAAGGCTGGAACAGAGATTAAAAATATTATTTAAATGGCATAAATAATGTACAACTAGAAATACTGTGGTCAGTTTTAACTGGTAAATGTAGCGGATTTCACTTAAGCAATGCAAAACTAACCTAACATTTGTACAGTGGTAGACAATAAAAATTAACTCCCATGTCTGAGTAAATGTTTTGCAATGACTTCAAGAATAATTAGCAGATAAACAAAACAGAGTACAAACTGGAGTATCTAATTCCCATGACTAGACAACCATAGATATCAAAAAAACTATTGATGCCAACTGGGGCAAAATTAATGTGGACACTTATCATTGTTCTAGTACAGAATGTGGCTTATGGTGGTCTTGAGCTGCAACCCTTGTTTTATTGAAAAGCACTATTAGTCGCACTCAGTGCAGATCCAAATCAAATAATCTTGAAAATCATTCGTCACTCTAGGAGATCATTTTCCTGAATTATAAGCACCAGACAATTTTGATTTTAATAGTGCCACTAGTGTTCTGATATCGATCATACAAAACCTGTGCAACCTCTTTTCCATCAAACACTACATTATACACATATAAAAATAATATACAGTTAGCTTTGTTTTTTCATTATTTCGATTCATCATGTGTATCTTCATAAATGAAAAAAAAGTAAACTAATGAGAAAATTTAAATACTTGCATTAATTTAAATTATAACACTAAGTTCTTGATTTCTCAACAAAAGAATTCATCTATAAATACATATAGCACCAAAGCTGCTCAGTATTTGATAAAAGGCCCCTTTACCAATCACTATTTTTACATTCTCCAAAAAACCACAGCATCCATAACAATTGAAAAAATTAAGATTTGCACTTTTTAAATGAATAATAAGAACAGCAGTTACTTATATTGCACATATCTGTGATAACAATAAAAACGATAAATAAAAAACAGGAATCATAAACATTTTGTTGATTTGCTGAAATATTTGTCTATAAAAATTTTTCCTGAAGCATGATTTGATAGTTTTGTTCCTTACATCAAAAGAGACAACAAAGGTTAAATATTTTTTTTAACTGCAAAATTAAATAACCTCATCACCTTAATAGCAAATGAAATTGAGAAATGAAACAAAAAGGCAAAATATATGACATATTCTGTATTTTTGTCTCATTTAGATTTTTCTGTTCTTGTTTGAAATAGTAAAAATGAGTAAAATTTTTGCACCTGAACATTTTATTTAGCAAATTTTCTCAACTCTTTTTTGAAGGAATTCCATAACTATTAGTATCCAAGTAACACTTCATCTGAGATATTGAAAGAGGTAACTTAAAAAATTAGCCATGTGTTTAATGAGGATTTCATGAACACGTATCACTAAATGGTTGGGACAGATTATATATATGATTAAATAAATATGACTATTTTAACTGTTACAGTGATTTGTATTTTTTTAACTTACACTGAGTAGCATAAAAATTCATTAACTTAACTTTGTTGTAAGAAAAATTTAAAAAATTGTATCCAATTATCTTTCAACTTAGATGTTGAGTTTTTATATACAAATGTTAAAATTTCTATTTATTACTTCTATTATTTTCATTCTAGATTGTGACCCCTGACCTGTTATATTATCTACAACCTAGTGTTAGGATTCTTGGGTGAATGTATAGCTAAGTATGATAATATTTGGAAGCATCGGGATTCGAACCCGAGACCTTGGTGCTACTAATCGATTTTCGTACCGTTGAACCATCAACTCCCGAGAGGTGGGGGGTTTTAGGGCTCCTAGTATCTGGGGACAGGGCAGATATCCTGACACCTAGTCTAACTTCTAAATTATACTTATCGCTCTACAGTTTCAACCCAACAGTTCAAATCTGCAAGATCTTACATTTGCTTACTACTTACAGTAATTGAAACATCATAAGCCAACTGAAACATTCCACACGTTTGCTTTTTGCACTACTTCTGCAGTTAACTCTAATTGAAGGGGCTCATTGTTCAATTGAATTATTATAACTTTGTGTTTATGGTTACCCATCACTTCTTCTCATCTTGTTAAGATGGAAGAAGGAAGATACAGCAATGTAATATAATACTTGTACCTATACTAGGGGGTAAGACTGATGTACAATAGAGGGCAGACAGCATAAGCATAAAGATTTAATAAAAAAATAAAAGTTTTATTAAACTTAGAAGAATGAACAGAAAAACAAGACTAAACAAATAAATATGTTCCCTCTAGAATGTGCAGTATACCCTCTTGAAGTGCCCTTGAAACTGGCTCTCCGGTGCATCTTGCTGAATCTTGATAAATCTCATGGTCCACAAGTAGGTCCATAGTTTCCTTAAGGAGGCTTGTGGCTATTTGAAAATTATTCAAAGTATCCTTTAGAACTATCCTTGGAAGCAAAGCAGAGTAATCAAAGGATGAGCCAAAAAAAAGCAGGATCATATGATTGATGACCATTCTAGAATAATATCGGAGTAATTGAAGGTGGAGATTGAGGTATTATAACACAAGATAAAGCAGGATTTATAGAACTAATGACATTGCAGAATAATATCCAATAAGTTGAAGATGTATTATGACACAAAACATGCATAGGTGAAAAATAAGTGAAGAAGTTTCCACAGAACCATAAGGAATATGGTACGTGGTAAATGGTAGAGATGTAGAACAAAGGAGTCCATAAAAGATTGTTATAAAGGTGTTGACATGAAGGTTTGGCATAAGTGCACAATTGAGATAACAGATGCAATGTAGTAAAAGAGGCAAAAGGTGGGAAAAAGTGTGGGCAAAATATAGGCAAACATAAGCAAACATAAGCGAACATAATCAAGCATTTATGCAGTAGTAACTTAAAGAGATAGCATGACCAGCAAGTATTCTGATACATATATTACTTCTTACAGCAGAAGAATGCCTTTGTTTTGGCAATGCTTTTGTAGTGTGTGTTGTAGATTAAGTCCTAGTTTCATATCATATCAATACACTTATTTTTTTTACTTATTTTTTTACATTGCCTTGTACCAATTAATATAACATGCTCTTGTATATCTCTTGTCTATTGTAGTATTATCAACAAATGTCTCTACATCTGCGTAATCTATTGCTGGCAAAAATACTTTACTGATCTACATTAAACTAAGCAAAATATAAAATAATTAAGGCACAAATACTGTCTTCAGTTAAAACACTTTTTCAACATATGCAGCAACATTTTGATGCATTTTATTTCTTGAAAAGAATGCCATGAAAACCTAGTGCCTAGGCATGCTAGAACTGTATTCATAGGCTAATCTCTTTAAGTCAGTTCCCCTCATGCTGCTGGCTTAAGATTTGATGAGAAACATGCTTTTTAATACTTCTACAATTAGAACATACAGAGTACCACCACAAAAACATCCAATGAAACAAAAGACAAATTAATGAAAAGAAAACTTAAGATAATGCCAAAAGATATAAAAACTACTTTGATAAAATTACAGTTTACTTCCTTGAGCAGCACTGATAGTTAGGATACTTACTGCTCTAATACCCAGAATCTACCCTATTCATATGTTATCTTGATTTACACATCATTTCACCAAAGTTATTTTGTAACCTCTTTTAAGGTCAACAATCTAATTTGTAATTTCATAAGATATTTTACACAGCTTGTAAGGTTACCCTCGAGGCTTTGATGACATTGTTACAAATGACTAATTTTGTGTTATTCTTCTACATTGTCACAATGCGTACTGTACGCTGGTTTTCTTGGTGCTGTCACTAAATAATTGTACTTGTTGGTCCTCCACATTGATTCATAATAAATTTTGTTTGTATTTTCTGTTTCTTTTTTTCATTCCTCAAGCATTCAGTATATAGAATATACTTAGAAAATTGAATTTTTTGCTTATATAATGTAAACAAAAAATTTTAAGTTCAGCTTAATAGTTTGTAAATGTAGCATAGTTGAAATTAAAACAATTTTAAGAAAATAGCAAATGACTTTGTAAAATATTATTCAATAATTAAAACTAAGATAATGGCTGAAAAAGTATGAACTAGACTAGCTTACTTGAAGAGATGCATAAAATAATCAATAAAAGTAGAAAAGAACAGTATCAACATACTTTTTTGTTAATAAAAAAATAAGTAAAAATTGATGCCTAAAATGAATAGGTCCAGGTATATATATAGATAAACTAGTGGCAAGTAAAACATAAACTATTTGGACAAAAGTTCATCCTTTTTTCAATATTTCCTGAACCCATTGCTTGATGTAATCTATGAAATGCAAACGGATAAAAAGTAATCATGTAATTTGAATGAAAAATGAGCTAGACTGACAGCACTGCTAGGAATAAATTTGCAAAAAATCAACAGCATTATTGACATTATTTTAAGCTGGCTTTGCAATTTATATGCACAATATGTAAAATTCTACATACTATCATCATATATTGCTTACAATAAGAATCCTGGTAATAGATTAAATTTTGAAATGTAGAAGTGAAAAGTAAAGTAAGAGATATAAAGAGTAAATCAAACTCAATTTTGAAATTATTCTTTATAATTTAATATCTACTATGCAAGCAAAAAAGTTCAAAAAGAAAGCAAGTTTACAGAAAATGAACAAATTACTCTTCCAAAGGTTATAGTGAGAGTATGATGGAAAATTATAACAATGCTGAAACAAGTTCTTGTTTCTTATTTTAAATTCAAACATGTCATATTTTTCAGTGCATTTCTTAGTAAGCATTAAATGTGTTTAGGCACAAGTAAAACAATATTCTGCATGTTGCCAAAGTAAAAACTTCAGGATTCAAGAAGAAATTTTACGGTTGTTTGAAAAATGTGACAAATATTTCTGATGCAGCTGTAAGATGAAGAACCAACTTACTTTATATTGCAAACATTTTAAGTTGAATCTTTCAGTTTTAGTTTTAAAGAGGTAGTGTAAAGTACCAATCTTCAAGTTTTTGTAAGTACTGTTGCTATTCAACGGCAATGAGTATTACTAAACAAACACACAAGAAGAAACTTATAGATATCTG
>JAULBW010005855.1:0-18068 GCA_032358265.1 Vaucheria bursata | reverse complement strand
TGGAGAGCAACATGACAGCAAGAGTTCTGTTGTGCAATGTCAAAATTATTACACGGCCAGCAATAAATTGCTGCAATATTACTTCCATAGAAATATATTATTGCAATGTTGACTTTTGCAATATATTGCAACAACACATATTTGATATATATTTTTGATGAGCACTGGCTCACCACACACAAAATGCAAACCATTTTGGGTTACAAGTAGCTTTCTTGGCACTTATTCTCCAAAGTTTATATTTTTGTTTATGCCTGTAATGCACAATTTGAATTCAAGTAATATACTTTGTAAACATATTTGAAACAATGATCAAATAATTCACATTGCTGTTTCCTGATGAAAATTTAGTATTATTGTAGAATGGCTAGGCATAGAAATTGAAAGGATTATGTGCTAGCCCCAAACATTATCCTGCTAGCAGTGTATTTTTTACTGTTTCCCAGTACCTCTTTGTTAAAACTAAGTAGATATTTGACAAAGCAGGAAGGAATGCAAGGTTCAGTGGGATAAAAATTTTGCATAGTTAAGTAGAAATGAAATACTATATATTAGCTTGACTTGTTATATTCCATGGATGCAATGTTGTGGATAAATAATATAGCACACTAAGAAACATAATGTAAATGAATATTTAGAATTTGCTATTGTTTGTCTGGAATTATTATATAGATATCAAGTTCTGTTGATGTTTCTTTGTATATTAGACTTATGTTTGCAATAGTATCAACATGGTAGCTGATATTTTTACCGGAACCACAGAAAATAACTCAAGCTTTGAAATAAAAGAGAAATCCTTATATTTCAATTAATATTTCAATTATTAGCTGTTTGTAACTTATAAAATGTATATGTTGGATATTTCTGATAATTTTTTAAGCCTAAATAAATAATAATTTTTTTGTTCATATTGCAATAGTTGAACTCATGTCATTCATCTTTTTGTTTGTCATATGCATCTGTGAGCCATTTACTTTTTACAACTTGACATGAAATATGATAGTTCCTATGGAAAAAACTTGTTTCAGGCAAGAAAAGTTTATTTTCCTCAATTTCCTGTTCCTTTTTCATGTATGATATTTAAACATGTAGCAGTACTAAAAGACAGATTTTTTTGATATGGCAGCAATGCTTGCATTACAAACTGGCTTGACCCGGTCACCTACAGTATTGACCAATAACTCGGATCCAGCCAAATGATTTGGTTCAATTCAAATTTGTATGCCACAAATTCTTCCTTACAACTCTCACTAATTATGTTCACATTGTAAAGATTACCCTTTGCAACACATGTATTGATCAGAATAATATACTTTATTTTCAACACATTGTATCATTTCTTGTGCACGGATTGTGCCTCAGTTAGGCTATTACAGCTTGATTATATTTTCTGTACTTTCTTATGCTGAAGCAGTTATAATATTTGCCAGTCCTACTATCTCTACAAATTATTATGGCATAACTACTCAATTATATTTGCTAATGCTCACCAGTATTTGCCAGTCCTGCTATCTCTACAAATTATTATGGTATAACTGCTCAACTATATTTGCTAACGCTCACCAACGCTTGCCAATGCTCATCAATGTTTGCCAATACTAGCCAATGTTGGCCTGTGTTCCTCTATTTTCCAGTTATATTTTGCCTGTGCTTTTTCCCACGTTTTGCCTCTTTCACCACATTGCACCTATTATCTCAACTGTGCCTTAATACCAGTCCTTTATGTTGATACCTTTGTTATAATCCTTTCATGGACTCATTTGCTATACACCCTCACATAATACCACATGTCATATTCCTTATGGTTCTGCAGAAACTTCTTCACTTTTTTCCACCTATGCATGTTCTGTGTCATAATACCTCTTCAACAATGGTCAGATTCTCAAATCCTGCTTTATCTTATGTCACTACTGAAAACTTGACCTTCAACTAACTTAATATTATCATAGAATGGTCATCAATCCCATCTCTGCTTTATTTGGCCAATCCTTTAATTACTCCACTTTACTTCTGCCAAAGTTAACTTTAAGGAGTGCTTCAATTAGTTCTAGAGTAATCACAAGCCTGATAATAAAAAATTATGGGCCTACTTATGAAGTAAAAGATTCAGCAAGATTCACTGGCAAGCCAGTTTCAAGGGCACTTCAAGGGGGTATACTGCAGGAGCTAGCGGGGACATGTTTATATATTTAGTCTTGCATTTTTTTGTTCACTCCTTCTAAAGTTAAATAATCTTTTATATTTTTATTAAATCTCTTTTGCTTTGCTGTTTGTTTGTCCACTGCCATACGTTGGACTTCACCTCCACAGCTGAACTACATTGTCCATATAAGGTATAACTAGTATATTATATTGCTGTATTTTTCCTTTTCCATTCCAACAGAAGCAGCTACTGTAATATAAATATCAGTTTACGACTATTTTAAACATGCACTTGTAGAGTAAGCTTGTAAAAGAGTGTTTGAGTGAACAAATAGTTTTGAACCACAATCATTGATATATCTATGTGTTTTTGAGTTTTTACATCATTCTATCAGTTTTAAAGCATGATAATATTTATGTACTATAGACTACAGAACTAGTTGTGCATCTTTCAATATTTCAAAGTCTTCAATCATTTACATTTGAATGCTAACATTAATCTCTTAAATGAGTTAAGAACTATCATATTTGTATAATTAAAATGCCTATAATCTGAAATTTTAGTGACAGTTAATTTGTACATTTTTCACTGTTGAAATCACCTTTTGTACTTTCTAACAGCATATAAAACTTTTATAGATATAACTTCAGAAAGTTTTTACATAATGATACTTGTCTTGTAGAATATCAACTGTACATTACTTCAAACATGGCAATGCACTGCAGCATTATCATGATAATAAATTGTACATGTCAACTTTTCTTATGTTCATATTTGCTGCTTAAAGCTTATGTATAAGCTACTATCAATACTAGTATAGTTATATAAACAAAGAGTATGCGTATACATATGTTTTGAGATGCATATTGCTTTCTGTTCATTGTAAATACATTATATTTCAAAATCATTTTCTTGGCATAAAATTGATATGACTTGAAAATACTATTCAGTGGATGTATATGGTCTAAAAAACTGAAAAACATAAAACAATTGACATACCAACAGTAAATTAGAGTAAATTCATAAATCAGAAGTCTTGACACAATCATTCCCAACATTTATTTTGTATTAAAAGTTGTACTGAATTACTGGCATTTTCATTGATAAAATGTCATGCACTATTGTTAAATGTAGACAACTGTGGAGTAGAAATTCTACAAAATATAACTTCTTTGTGGATGATGGCTTGTTTTGATTGAACTAATTAGTGCTTCAATTGCAACTACTCAATATCCTTCATACATGTTTAAGCAGGCATTGAAATTTTCATGCAAGACTTTTTTTACAGTAATGTAACAGTATTAATACAGTGTAATGAATCTTAAAAACCAAATCTTTCTTTCAAACAATAAATAAAAACTTGATGTCACTTGGAAAAGTAAAGTTAGCATGTTCTGTATTGAACTGATACAATTTTCTGATATATCTCCAATAAAAGACAGTCTCAAAAGAGTTATATGAATTCTAATCATGAAAACCCATTAAAGCTTTAGTCTAAAAACTCTAGTATAACCGTTATAAATAGGAAGTAAATTTTACATTTTAGCCATCTATAAAAATTAAACTGTACATTTTGTACCTGTTTTATCTATATTTATACTACTGTGATATGATCTATAACATCATTATCTAACTGTCAGGAATTAATTTATATCATAAGTTAATTCCTTTTTCTATTTTAGCTGCAGATGTTCCCGTTTGTAACATTATTTTATGTTAGTCACATTTTCAACAAGAGGCTAGTTATATAATAGTTCTAAAATTAGCAGTGTTGTGTTGGAAAACTGTGATCACTTCTTACAACACAGGTCAAGATAAAATATATATTTGAGTTGTTACTCTCTTACATTGTTTGCCTGTTTTGTTGTGCGTCATGACACTAACTCTAAAAGAAAATTGAAAGCAGCTAAAATATGATTTCACCATTTTTTCCATATAATATTAAAACAGTACCATACAGCAAGCATGATGTCCTAATTGGTAGTGGCCACTTTATCCTTGTTCAAGATGATTTCAATCTTAAGATGAGTGCTTTTATAAAATTATTCAAGCTATTGCACTGCATTCTTAGAACTTCTCTAATTTGTTGCATTGTAAGCTATCATGGCCCAGCCAGTAAACCAAAAGAAACTTTAATTAAACCTTGCTGTTTCTGGAAAAGTCCCATGTTTTTGCCTCTAAAATTTAGTTTTCATAGTATAAAAGCTCTCAGGTAGCAAATTCAGTTTTAGTACTTGATCATGGGTCTTGGCTTAAACATCATTTATGAACCAAGACACTAGCAGTGATTACATCTCCTGCCAGTAGAAGTTTTAGAGTAATTTCCCATACATTTTTATCTTGCAACATAAGTAAGTTCATTCATTGTTGCTACTGCTTTATCCACAATTTTAAGCAATGAGCATCAAATAAAATCACTAATTTTATGAAAGTATTTTCTCCATATTTTCCCTCATTGCTAAATTTATATGCATTAGATTGCAGTGCCAAGGCACATTTTAATAATTAGACATCAAAAAAACAAAAACAGTATTATTAACATAACAACATAATATGGCACTTGAATAAAATTAAAACACCTTAACTGGCAGTAAACTTAATATATGTATCACAGACATTATCAGTAGAGTTTAACTACATCAAAAAATAAAATAAATGGGAATGTTTTAAAAACTCAGAATCTTATGCCTTTTGTATAGGATGAGCTAGGAATCATAAAGTACAATATATGTCTATTCTGTTTTAAGAATTATCTCTCAAACATAAAAAAGTTCTCTTTGAAACAGTATTTTCTAACTTAGTGTGTCCGTTAGTTTGGGTTTAAATTCCATGATAAAGGTAGAAAAGCTACTATATGACAATAGGTCAATATAATCACTCAAATTAATTAAGTTTGTCTTTAAAACTTAGCATGTCCTTTTGTTTGGAACCAAATTCTGTGGTAAAGGTGGATGAAGTGTAATATCATAATAGGTCAATACAATAATTTGTTCATTTGTAAACATTTTTTGTTGGTTGATTAAAGTGACTGCAGCCTTGGAGATAATATCATTGGTTTATTGATAGAGATTGTAATTCAACTTGTGCAAATCTTATCAAGTGAATTTTTCCAGTATCAACCTTGTATTTACTCTGGAATTGGTTGAGCTACAAAAATTAAGATATTGACTGTCATTTGTAGTATAAATTATACTCTGTCACATCACAGGAGTGATATTAGAAAATGGATTTTAGTAAATTCTCTCTCCAGAAAACTAATGCGTGCAATCAACTTTGTACTGGAGAGGTAAATTTAACTAAAATAACACCTATCATTGCTTGTATAATTTGTCCAGTAATTCAAGCAAACAAATTGATGCCAAGAAGTATAAAAATATTGAATATAAATGTTTTGAAATGAAGGCACGTGTCATTAAGGCTGTCCTGAGCTATTGACTCTTTACAAATTTTTTAAATCTTACTTATTTGAATTTTAATTTTGGAAATTTTTTAAATTTTTAAAAGGGCTGGGCAAACCATACATTTACATAAGCTCTTAGATTGGCTTAACGTCAAACCTGTGTAAAGTTTTAAAAAATATATATTATATAATTTGAAACACATTTGCCAATGCAACTCAGTATGGACAAATTGGTCAGCACTATTTTTTTCATTCAGAAAGACCTTTGGTAAGTGAATGTATAGTTCAAGATGCTATGCAGCCCAATACAAATATCTTTGCACTAGTTCTTTATGTACTCATCCTCAGTTTAAAGCAAGTAAAAATATAGCCAAAGTGTATGTTCAATAATGACCAAACTAGCAACCAGAAACTAGTAAGCAGCTACTGAAAATGAACTAGATAATAAACAAGAAGATTTGAATGATAATATTAGTCAAAATATTATAAATGGTTGGAAAGAAGAAGAAACTTGGGATTTCTGTGGCTAAGTATCAAAATTTTCCCAAGACATTGATATAGAGCATGTATTCTGCAATAAAGGCAACTTCAGTTGCATGACTATTGTAACTTAAAGACTAAACTTTATTTTTAGCTGGCTAATATTAAATGATTGAGTTTTTCTTTGCAAGATTCTTAAATTTTTTAAGGTTTTTTTAGAAAGTGATGTGTGAGTTAAATCTTTTATCCTAAACTTTATTGTGCACCTTAAAAAGTAAGTTTATTTTAGGGTTATTTATAAAAACATATTTCAATTATTTATGCTGCAGGATTAAAAATCATGACTAACATGGCCACCACTTATGAAGTGAGCACATAAACAGATAACTAGCAGTTTATTAGTAAATACGGTATGTAGTTGAGAAATTGCTAGGAATTAACCTCTAAGGGAGTTAATTCTATTCTGTAGCTGCGGTCAGTTTTCATTTATGATGTCCCAAGTGAATTGGCTGCAAAGATGCAAGTATGGTTATATATTTTATTGTGTTGATATAGTTAGCTCACTTCTATCAACACAATTAGTGCATGATAAATACACACACTTCTGCTACAGTTTCCTGTGTTATGTTGTGTTTCACGTTTCTAACAAAGTGGTACAATATCATTGATCACTGTTTTACTCTTTCATTAAAGTTTAAATATTTTTAAAAATCATTTTATTTTTCTTGTTTTGATGTTTTATTATATTTCAATATTCTTGAGCTGAATTTCCAAAATCACCAACCCAATACCATTTTAGCTACAATTGGACCTGATTTCCATAAGTAGGCAAGTAGGCCACTCTAGTTTTGTCTGACTGACAAGACTAGTTTGACTTTGCCACAATGATGTAAGCAGCCATTTGTTCTATCATGATACTTCAAGACATCTGCACCAAAGTACAGTAGATTTGTTACAAACTTGCTGACTAAACCATGAACATTGTATGCTTGAACCTTAAAGCACGAATATAAATTGAACATTGAGATTAAAAGAAAATATCCATGCTAATAAGAGTAAACCATATTAATCTGCATACAACAAAGCTTAATTTGTTTTCATCTCAAAATTAAGCCAGCTTTATATCTAGCTTTTAATAGCAGCAAACAAAATTGCCTTACTTGCTTTCATTGATGATGCCATTGTAGTTTTGAATATAAAACTTAATAAAACAACTATGTACCTTTTTTTGCTAAGTACATGATAATATAGCATTTCATAAAGTCTGAAATAGTTAAATTGTTAACTTTTAGATATTTTTATTATTTTCTCAAAAAGTTCTTGTTTTTTAGTGATGTTCTTGTTCTGGAAACTTTAGGCTATGATACCTTGACATATAACTCTTTTTTTTAAGGCATTACATCATGTCTTTCTTCATATATCTTGTGTTTAGACCAAATTTTTTGTTGTCTACAATAAGTACCTATGTAAAATTACTGGTTTCAACTGCTCTTAATTGCCCTATCACCTTTCTTGTAACTTTTTGTGGATTTCTAGTTTAATCAGATACCTTTGAAGGCATGCTGTGTAAATTTTGGCTTGCCCCTATATTTTAGGAAACTGAAATAGTTTGAGATACATTATAAGCATTGTCATTACATATTATACAAACATAATTCATGACTACAGTAATCTCTACTGATGAGAATTTTTCTCACTGTATGGCTTAATAGTATATACTACATTTGCCTGTATTTTTGAGTATAGTATAGTAAATGTATTGTGCTGACTAGAACAATTATAGCTAGCTAGAGTTTTCTATTTTATCATGGTTAATACACCCCTTCTAAGTCTTGTGCATTAAGGCAATGATTTCTCCTGTAAGATTGTCAGAACTGTAGCTTTTGCTAAAAAGTTGCTGATTTTTTTCATAGTAGAATTATCTGGTAGATAATTTGAATAAACCGCTGTAGTGTCCTCTATTTTAGTACTTCAATAGAAATATAGCTTGAAGGATGTAATTTCTTGTTTTTCAACAGACTAGTAAGTAAAAGAGTCACATTCTCCTAACTAGAATTCAGCCAAATGGACTAAGTTTTGGTAATACTTGCTACAGAAAGTGGATTTTATCTATATTTCTAAAACATAACTCTCAGCATGTCTTGACGAGTTATAGAAGATATTTTACTACAAGTAAAATTTGAAAAAAAACAGTATTAGGAATGCAATTGTCAAAACACAAAAAAGAAACAGACAAGAATTAGCATAGATATGTTGCATTCAGTAATTTGCGTTGATAGAAGTGAGAACATTTTATCAACACAACAAAATACATGCAAGCTGATTATTCAAAATGTATGACTCTCCTTGAACTTCTACTTATGTGGCTCTCCTTGAACTTCTACCAATGTGACTCTCCTCAAATCAGAATTGTACAAATCTTCTTGAATTGCATAGTTGCACAAATCTTTCTGCATTGTACCACAGCTACAAACAGAATTAGTACTTTAGGTAGTTAATTCCTAACAAACAGTTAGTAAAAATAGGTACTGTCACATAAAAAATATGGCGGCTTTGGTATTAGTGGAGCTATACTACAATACTGCATGGCACTTTCTGTATCTTTTTTAAAAAGATAAATGTCTTGTAAAAAACTCTTTTATGCCATAAAAATTTATTGCGAGTTAGTACAACAGTTAATTTTTAAAGTTCTTGTTATCATCATGGACTCTTACAATTTTATATAGTCAGGTCATGTAAAATTGTTCTAAATATACAATCTAAAGATATGCATTTCATGCAGTCAATGATTAAAAATAAGTTATGTGACTTGTTTGAAGTACCAGCTAATTAATTACTCTGAACTGAACTGGATTATGAAATTGAATTCGTTCAACCCATCTTCGTGCATATCTATCTTGTAAATACCCTGGTTTTTTTTCTTCGAGACAAACTTGAAATTTTTAAGATTCTAAAGTTTGGTAAAAGTCTTTTTATGTTTTTTATGTGCAACATTATCAATTTTAACATAGTGCAATGATTATCTCTTAAAGGCAGCAACTGGAGTACAGCCAAAATACTTTCCAATTAAGCTCTCAAAATACCTGGCTTCCCATGATTTTTTAGTGAAAGGTCTTTCATTTTGAGGATGTTTTCCCAGTTTGATACTATCCTTGAAAATTATTTGGAAAGATTATCACTTCATGCATTCTGGTCATTCTTTTTTCAACAGTATTCAAGACTTAGATAGTGATTGTGCTGCTTAATACATGACTCATAAAAGTTCTATTAGAATTCTATTGGAGTTTATTCAAACAAGGTTTTCAAATATACTTACATAGTTCTTTTTCTTTTGTTGCTTAGATAATTTATTGCAATCAAGTAGAACAGATATCTTTTCAATATGCTTTTGGCTTTGTTAAACATATCAATTCTTAAGTTATTTGCTAGAATCCATAGTATGTGGTGCTGCTGAATCAACAGGTGTGTAAAAAATAAAATAAGTGATCTCCAAAATTTTAGAAAAATGCTTCCGGTATTATATTGTCCATTACAGAATTAAGGTAGGAAAAACAGCTTATCCCAAGTACATTTAAAGAGATTTTCAAGGGCTTATTCATTTTTGCTTCGATTTCGTCATTTGCTGGTAAAGAGCCAAGTAACCAGATTTTGCGCATTTCAGATTAAAACTTGCCATTACATAATGCACAGCAAGCAATGCGCAACAAACAATGTACAAAAAGCAATCCAATTGCAGAAAACTGAAGTGGTGATTGAATGAATGCGCTATTTTAAATATCCAAAATCTGTTCGTATATGATTACTTTTTTCATATCCCTTAACATCAGGCGCTAATATCGCTTAAAAAATCCAAGCTACGCACCCCATTAGGATATCCCCCCCGGGTAAGGGCAGATTCCGTTGCAATATTTTCTTTTAAAACAATGTCTGACAAATCGCATCATCTAATATTTCCATAGAGGACAATAATATGAACTCCCCTTCCCCGCGTGCACGCGATCGACTTGTCGTACGATCAAGAGCATCTCACAGCGTTACTTTCGAAGAAGTTTTAGCTAATGGACCGACGAATATTCCTGACAGGAGCGACATGAATGCAGCTTTGGAAAGTTTAATGCCAAATGAGAGTGGACGTAGAGTTCCAGAGTAGAGTCAATTTTCAATCTTCATATGTGTCAACATTTTTTTCTTAAGACTTGTCTTTTTGTACCATTAAGTGCGAAAGCGGTGGCTGGCAATGAACATATTGATAGTGATGGTCACAATGACGACTATTTCCGACATGGCATTATTGGGTGGGCACTCTCTCCTATGTGGATGGGTGTTGACGCTTTGCGATGGGCTGGTCAGACAGTTAATGATAAAGCTTTAGCACCTGTTGTTCGATATGCCAGTCCTGCTGGGTGGTTATCTTACGCTGTTGATTCTGTTAAGGTACTCCGTGGAAATGTTTGTAGTAATGTTCCCATGTTTTGAAATAATACATGTAGATTATAATTTCTTTATTCGCCGATAGAATCTTACTCCCCAAAGAGCCAGAGATCTTGCTCGAATCTTTGGCAATGCTGCTGTGAATTCCGTCAATCTTGCACAGATACCAGCTGGTCAAAAGGTAAGAAATATTTTAATTCTTCCTTTTCCTCATGATTTATTATTTGCTTAAAGATTAGTCTGTGGAATTTAATTTTTTTCTTGTAGGCACAGAATTCTGGATTACGTGCTTTAGATGCTTTCGTGTCGGCAATATCTTCTCCAAGAGGAAGGCAATTGGTTATTGATTGTTCCACCACATTTGTTAAGGTATGTTCTATATATACCCTGTATAGTGCTATGTATTTGAATATTGGCCTCACCTGTTTGGTTTAGGTTGCAGAAGCAATTGATACTCCAGAAGCAAAAGATGCCATCCAACAAATGGCAGTGACTGCAGCACGTTTCCTAGATGTGTTGGCATCAGATGAGACTAAGATTGGGATACAAGCTTTGGCAGATTGTGTGTGCCACTTAGGTGAATTAGCTAATTCAAGTGAAGCAACGATTATGGCTGCAGAATTTACTGCAAATGTGGTGCATGCTCTTGAAATGGAGCATAGCGTGCACGATTTGAATAAAATGTCAGTTTCGCATGAGCCTGTTGAGCCTTTGGTGGCTGATTATGAAGGAACAATAATTGATAAATTTATTGATCCAACCACCCCAATAAAGCCTGCTAAACCTGGCAATATCTCCACTATTGAGATTGATGAAGCCACTGCAAAATCATCAACTTCAGTCGTAAGTTTTGAAGCAAATAAGATATCAGAAGAAAAAAAAAAAGTAGAGCAAAGTTCTAGCAATGAAGTTGTCCAAGTTAAAAGTAATGCTGAAGGTGACGAAAAAAAGGCTAAGCTACCACGTTACACACGCGAGCATTTTGAAAAAGTACTTACAAAACGCCTTAAACCCCTATGCCAACAAATGGAAGCACCCAATATGGTTTCTCTTGAAGGAATATTATCAGATGCAGCGTCTGCTGTTAATCGTAAAGAGAAAAAGGAAACCTTGCCCAACCAGCCAAAAGATAATCTTTTGCTTGCCCTCTGCATCCTTACAGGGGTAGCTTTGTGGACCTTATTTGGCTTTTATGGCGTATTTCATTTGTTGAGTTCTACTACAAAAGAAGAATTGTGATGTTTGAAATACATACATACATACAGTTCTCTTCCAATAGCTCAGGGGGTGCCTAAAGTAAAGACACAAAATGGTTTCGTAATAAAGCTCTTTGCACGTATTCAGCACTTGATGGATTTACACCCTCCGCGATGCTCGTGGTGTGTAAATGCGTATATTTTCAAGATATCCCAAATCTGTAAAAAATAGTACACATTTAAATTTAAATATTTCTGAATATTTATTTTGTTAGCTACAAATAGTAATTCAGCATTTGAGTGAATTGGAATCAAAATAGGCTCTATTGTATCTAGTTTTACTTCTACTTGACATGTTTGCCAATCATACAAAAGACTATAAATATGTAAAAGCATTGAAATAAACTATATTATGAATTAATTATCACATTTTCACAGGTCCTTAAACCATAAGATAATTATAATTATTATGCATATGCAAGAAAAATAGATATAAATAACATATACATATTTCATTGGCATGTAAGTGACAAAAAATCTGCAGTACAGAATGTTGAGCAAGATATTGGTGTAGGGGAATGTTCCAATAATTCAAGTTAAAAAGCTGAAAGAGGAGTGTGCTAGAAAATATCATAGTGTAATGCCTGTGGTATTAAGCTGGGTAAAATATAGACTCCTCCAGTGCAGCCCACATTCGGCTGGGGTTGATAGAAGAGGGATATTGTTCACATTAATCTCCCGCAGAATCTGATCTACATTTTGTGGATGACTAATGTGAACATGTCCAGATTGAACGACCATACCCAAAAAAGACAATTTGATGGTGTCAGATACATTAATAACTTTTTACTACACACCTATGGCACTTGAGGTGCAGTCAGACGCACATGTACTAATGATATTATCAACAAAAAAGACCATCTTGATGAAACCATATATAAACGAGCTTTTATAAATGTGCAATTAAGCGCCACTATCCTAAACAAATTTTGATATTTATTTTGGTTTCCAATAAAACATGCATATGTTAAAGAATCACCAGCCTCATTGCAGCAAATAAAAATGGGTGCCTTTCCTAAGGTTTTGTTCCAGTTGCAAAAATTTTTTCAAGACCATAAGACTTTTGCTGAATTGACATGTCAAATCCTTCTAGACTCATAGTTAAAATATCAGGAAGTGGTTTGATGCAGAGTTCTTGATTTTCTGGTAATTTGATCTGGAAAATTAATTTTTAGCTTATTGCATAGATATTCACTTTGGTTCTAGGCAGCAGGGAAAATAAGCAGTAATCCCAAAGTTGTCAATTTAGATAGTGCATCAAAGCAGTTGAAGTTAGTCCAGGATATTGGATATATTCTCATGGTAGAGTTTAAACTTTATGAAGTTTGTACATTCAAATTAAACTGCAGGCATAACTTTTAATTTTAATGGCTATTAGAGTGTTCAAAAGATTTTATCCTGAAAGAAAGAATTCAAGACCAAGTACAATGTTGTTCTTCTCTAAACTTTGACTTTCTTGAAGATTAACATCTTGCCAGGAACAATCATTGCCTTACAACCCTTGCAAGAGTGGTGAATATTGTCTTGCTACCTTCTACAAGAGCAGTATGACACTAACTTTATTACAATCAGTTTTGATAATGCAATGTGACTCAAGATATTGGGCAAAAGTGTTAAAGCTATTCAGAAAGTGAATAATATCAAGTAAAACAAACAAAACCAAAGAGAAGACAAAAAAAATAGCAACTATATTTAGATAGCAGTAAAAAACAAGCACTTAACAATTGCCAGGGCCTAAGCTTGCAGGGATATTGTGCTTTAAATACTGTAAGGTTTCAGTAAAAGATTGAAAAACTTAGCAGTGACAAGAAATTACTCAGAAAAGTAGACATCAAAATTGGAATATTTTAAAGATAATCATACACATCCTAACATGCTCAAAACTTTATTTAATTTTACTGATGTTTGTACACCATAATAGAAAATGCCACTTTACTATAAGATGAACAAATGAGGATAAGACAATGGCACTGCAAAAACTTGCATTTGAAGAAATACAAAAATTGTTAAAATACTGATTTAGAGCTCCAGAATGAATTTTATAGCAGTACTAGTAGATAACAATATTGAATGGAAAAAGTTACAGTAACCAATAGAAATCTTAAAATGGTCAGAATACATTTTTTATACAAAAAGATCTTTCCATATAGTTTCCATACAAATTCTCAATACTGATATCTGCCACAATATCACCACTATCACTAAACATGTTTGCTATTTTCTCAATCTGGCCAAACTTTCTTTATTCTATATTCTACAAAACATTGATAATCTAAATCAGTTGTTTATTCTATTGTTCTAAAGTAATGCCTAACTACTTTGCATATATATATATTACTAGAGTGGTAGCATACGCTAGTGCTTTTAGACATTACACTGTTGCTACTTGGAAGAACCCCTTCACCGTATCACTCATTGCTCTCTTATTCTTGTTTGTGCAATTTATATACACATTTTATTTTAGTTTCTTTATATTGTATTTGTTTTACTATACTGTTTTCTTATGTGTATGCTGTATGTTCTTCCCCTGTCTACTTGATAGACATAATATGCTTATCAATGTTTGACTCTAGTGTTGAGTCATTTGTTTAACCATTAAGCTTTGTATGAGAAAATCGAATGATCAGTACTCAAAAACAGAGACTCACTAGGATCATATTAGGGACAGAAAGTCCAAGTATTTATTTAGTCGTGATTCTTATGACTTTGAATGGATAACATACTTACAGATGTGAAACTGATTAATGCCCAGAATTGAATATGTGACATTGACATTGCCTATAAAACAACCAATAAAAGTATATTTCTAGTGTTTTAAAGCAATTTTATAGTATTTATTTTTTTGCGATGTACTTCAAAAAATAAGTGGACCCTAATTTCTGGGAGGTCCTTGCTGATTTCAATATTTAAACCATATGAAGGCTTAATACTTGTAAATGATTGCAAAGCCTAGACTTTCTGACTAGACATAATGTGATCTTGCTAGAAGTTAAAAAGATGTTTCGTAAGAGGTATTTTTTTTAGTAAACTTGAGCAGCAGCTAGTTCAATCTTTATGACCATAGGTAAACAATTCAAACCTCAGTGGAAACATACTTGCATTCAACAGCAATCCTTCAACAAATTATATAAATCTTAAATCTCTTTGTGCATTGCAAGTGTAGTACAGAGGAAAAGTTAATACTGTATTCTCATCAGAATGTCAAGGTACATATTACTTTAAGGAGCTCATGCTTAAGCTGCAATGAAAAAAAATTAATAGTAATACTGATCACAAAACAGTACATACCTTGTACCTCACTGTACATTTTTTTGACAAAATCAAGATGGTACTGTTCAACTTTAGGGGCAAAGTATACTTAGGATACCTTTTGTATAGAAGGTTCTAGCTTATTGAGTAGATGTAACTTAAATTTGATAAACTCTAATTATCAAATGTAGCAATAGTGTCAGGAATTAACCCCTAAGGGAGTTAATTCTATTTTGTAGCTGCGGTACATTTCTTCTGATACCATGTTGGAGTTTCAGCTTAGTTTATGAGAACAAGTTTCAGTTCTGATTATGAGAACAAGTTTCAGTAAGTGATATTTTGTTGCGTTGATAAAGTTATCTCACTTCTATCAACACAATTTAGGATGTAATAATATAAGTATTTTGTCACAAATTCCTTGTGTTTGTTACATTCCTGACAAATAGTGACGGGATCAATATACAACATACTTTGGTATTTGATGTTGTTTTA
Organism: Vaucheria bursata; assembly: GCA_032358265.1. Lineage (NCBI taxonomy): Eukaryota > Xanthophyceae > Vaucheriales > Vaucheriaceae > Vaucheria > Vaucheria bursata. The sequence goes on along the minus strand of JAULBW010005855.1, from coordinate 2,617 downwards.
ATTTGATGAACAATACAATTGCACAATGGTAATATATTCTGCTAATACATAGCTCCATATATAACTGCAAAGACTCAAAACGCCCAGTGTAGATAATAGATTGTTTAGCAGTAAAATACTTTTTCATTGCAGGGCAAATAAATGGGAGATTTGTATTATGAATGTAGCAGACAAGGTGGTAACAAGAAGAACACAAAGACTATAGAAGCATGGTAACATTATGCAAACTTAATTTGTGTTGCTGAGTGCAAATAAAAAACACACTCAGCAACACAACAAACAAAGTCTTGATGCCAATTCATCTGGAGTCACAAAATAATACAGCTAAATAATGGAATAACTCTTAAAAGAGTAATTCCCTTAAATACTAATGGTTGTAAACAAATTAGTCCCCAACAATTTGTTCAAGAAATAGGTTTCAGGAAAAGTCAAGCCATTTCTTTCATTATGAAAAGTAGATGGTATCAAAATAAGATTGATCTTGAGACTAGAAACTAGATGGGCATCCTGTTAGGACTTAAGTAGATATAGTCGCACAGAGTTTGAATCAAGCAACAGTTCTTAACTCTTCTGATGCTAGGACAAATGCATTGTTGTATGTTTTGTAGTAAGTATTCATAATTAGTACTACATTGATAGTAGTAACTGTCATAATATAGGAGTACACTCCTCGTCTATAATCCTACATACAGAAAACATCCTTCCAACAATTTTCACATCTTTAGCATCTACACCATCTTTCATTATTCCACAAAGTATTTTTTTGGTATTTCCCAAATTGAGATCTCCAACAAACGTCTGGCGGAGTAACCCCATAATTTAATTTCTGGCTGATCTGTGCTCAACATTTATTTATTATAAACATCTCTCACTCTTTTCTTTTTTCATCACAATTACTCTGCTACTGTGCAGAGTATTGTTGTTAGTTTCAGAGAAGCTTCCTTCCCGCATAATACATTACATTTATACTATTCTTTTAGTTTGTTGTATTTAACTTGTTTGTTTTGCACGTTGCTTTCTTTTTCATTTCACAGTCACAGTAGTAGTGTCAGGCACACGCCAAGCAAAGACAAGAAATAGAATTAACTGTTAGAAACTTGCAAAGGCTTATCCAATGCAGAACAAAGACAAGAGATTAGTGCTAGGTAATCACGCAACAAGAGATTGAGCACGGAAATGTGTACTTTACTATAGGCGTTTTTGACACTGAGCATTGAAAATAAAATGTAATATCAACAACCGGTTAATAACGGACATACGTAATCGGCATTTACCAAACTACAAAATAATCTACATATACACTTGAATCTCTAATACAAATCCTTAAGAATTGTCAATACAAATGAACTATGCATCAGTTATGTACGCACAGCTATAGCTGGTCAGGTCCTAACAAGTAGTCTGAATACTAGTATAATTCAACTTCATTTGTGTAGTTTATTTTGTACTGTGTTGTTTCCGCTCAGTAGCAGAAACAACAACATTAGATAATAAGTATTTTCTGTTAACCTTTTCTTGCTTGGTGCTCAAATCCCTCATGGAGATTTAGAATTTTGTCCTTATTCTGTGTATACTTTTACCTGGTTAGCTCTGACCTTTTCCCATTGACATGTTTGATTAACCAGTTTCTGACACATCCCTCAAGACAAAAGTGGAAATAGGAGAAGGACTAGTTTGTGTCCTAATATTTGTAGTGCAAACAACACAATGTTATATAATTCTCTTTATCTACAAAATATTGTTTACTAGAGCTCCAATATTAACAGTTTCCTTGGGGCAATATTGAAATCAGCACTAAGATTTTGCTAGAAGCACTGCAGCATATAATTATCATTGAGAAAGTTATAATATCTACTTGACTGGATAACATATATGAGGAAGCATGTCTTTCAAAATAGCCACTGGTAGCACATTGAAGATAAAATTGTTTTAAGAGAAAAATAAAATAAAAAAAGTGAAAAAAAGTAAAAAATATCCTGCAGCGTACATGTAGAAACTATTATATTGTCAACAATAAAAAGATTAAAAAAAGTGAAAGCAGATTAGACTTTCACCAGTAAATGGAAAAAAATAATGTCCTCAGCTGGAAGAAAAATGTCTAAATTTGAAGTAGGAATTGAACAATAAATACATTAAAGTCTGCAGTAATGTAACCAAGCTTTTTATGGTTGGTACAGTCATAAAAAACCAGAAGTAAATATGGTTGCAATGTAAAGTGAATCACTTTGCATAGAAAGCAGACAGCTTTGAAGCCCAAGTACCAAGTATTACAATTTACTTGAGTCATGGATGGCTTAGTGTCAGGATATTTGTTGGTCCTGCTATCTCTTTAAATCGTTACAGCATAACTGCTCAACTATGTTTATCAACATTTGTCTATGTTTGCCTATATTTTGCCCACACTTTCTCTCACCTTTTGCCTCTTTTACCTATTTGCACCTTATATCCTATTTGCGCATTTAATACCAAACCCTTTATGCCAACACATTTGTCTCAATCCTTTATGGACTCATTTGCTCTGTACTTCTACAATTTGCCATGTGTCATACTTCTTATGGTTCTGTGGAAACTTCTTCACTCATTTTCCACCTACGCATGTTCTGTGTCATAATACCTC